>ARYC01002497.1:0-30595 GCA_000711775.1 Oxytricha trifallax
TTTCAAAATTCAAATGTATTTCTACAATATTAATATTATTGATGAGAGTTGCATAAAAAGTTAAAGCTTATTAAGGAAAATCATGGAGCTAGAAGGGTACCAAGAATTACAATAATTAACTAGTTAGATATTATGAAGTTAATTTAATTGCAGGTGGGTTAAGTGATGGCAGGATTTTTTATACTCTTAGTATTGGGAAGAAACATTACAACAACGATCCTTTATTTATACTCATAATCATTGAATACTTAGACTAAAACTCTGATGAATGGAGAATGAATACTGTATTTTTACTCGATAATGCGACCTACCACAAGGTTGCTATGACATTGATAAATCTAAGACTCTTCTCAACATCTGTTTTATATTTGGGCCACTATTAATTCACTATGGCTTCTAGAGAGAACTTATTTGGTGTAATAAAAAAAGATTAAAATCCTATCACCTAATTGTCGGTCAAGGAAGAATTTATGAAAGCATTATTTTAAATAATCCATTTCAAGACTTTTCTTGGATGAAAAACTGCAACTATAGCTGCATCTAATATGCCAAATAAGCAATATTGCAATAAAAATTGAAACCTGGAGTAGGAAATATACAAACATTCTTCAATCTATGGTATGAAATTAAATATAAATCAAATTATTCTATAAAATTATAAACCTTATAGAGATTTAAATAGCTTCAATTGAAATTGAACTAAGATTTTGATAAGCATTAAACAATAAAAATAATTTTTAAATAATAATTTAAGAAATTTTAAAGACTTATTTTTTAAAGTTAAAATTTATGAATTTTATTAAATCAATATAAATATTTTATCTTATTTTCATTATATTTAATCTTCATTGCCAATATGAACAGTAAAAATCTAAATAGCATCTCACCTTGTAAATATTTCAAGTCTTTAATATTACTGAAAGATATTGTCTATGATTCCCCAAATGTCTTTTGGCTTCTGGGAATAAACAGTTTTCTGAGTGCGAATTATATCCGGAATTCGGCTCAACTCTATAAGTCATAATGACATTTGACTCCTATTCTAAAATACTCCTGTGAGTATTGTGGTTTTTGATGTGATTAGGTTTCCTTAAGTGGTGAGCTTAATCCATACCAGAGTCTTGTTTATAACATAGCCATTCTCTCTTAAGTGAAAAGCTCCTCATTTTAAGTGATACTAAGTGTCCAATAGAAGATGACTTCTTCCTTTTAACTTAATGAAAGGGTATTTGTCTCAATCTGTGGTATGGTAAATTTTACGAAGGTGTAGATTTCTGACCTTTCCATTGATTCCGTAGATCTAATATAAAACCATTTTAATCACAATGGAAGTTTTAGTAATTTTAATTTAACTTATTAATCTATTAAATTTAATGTGATACTTTTAATTAGTAAATCATTCTAACTCTGTCAGAGTTGATGACTGCTTCATCACTTTTCACTATCACAGCAGTTGAAAATTATCATTCTATTACTCTCTGTCACTAGAATAGTTGTCATTATTCTTACAATTGCGTCAACATTCTGACAATTGTGATTGTTTTTACTGTTGTGATTATTTTTTAAAATAAGGCTTTTTCAGTGATTAATCACAAAAAATCACAAAATTAGGAGATTTAAATTAAATAATCACATTAAGAATTCTTACTCAAAATTAAAGGAATATTTAAATAAAGTAAAGATCAGAATATAATATAGATGTTTAATCTTGAATATTCCTTTAATTTTGAGTAAGAATTCTTAATGTGATTATTTAATTTAAATCTCCTAATTTTGTGATTTTTTGTGATTAATCACTGAAAAAGCCTTATTTTAAAAAATAATCACAACAGTAAAAACAATCACAATTGTCAGAATGTTGACGCAATTGTAAGAATAATGACAACTATTCTAGTGACAGAGAGTAATAGAATGATAATTTTCAACTGCTGTGATAGTGAAAAGTGATGAAGCAGTCATCAACTCTGACAGAGTTAGAATGATTTACTAATTAAAAGTATCACATTAAATTTAATAGATTAATAAGTTAAATTAAAATTACTAAAACTTCCATTGTGATTAAAATGGTTTTATATTAGATCTACGGAATCAATGGAAAGGTCAGAAATCTACACCTTCGTAAAATTTACCATACCACAGATTGAGACAAATACCCTTTCATTAAGTTAAAAGGAAGAAGTCATCTTCTATTGGACACTTAGTATCACTTAAAATGAGGAGCTTTTCACTTAAGAGAGAATGGCTATGTTATAAACAAGACTCTGGTATGGATTAAGCTCACCACTTAAGGAAACCTAATCACATCAAAAACCACAATACTCACAGGAGTATTTTAGAATAGGAGTCAAATGTCATTATGACTTATAGAGTTGAGCCGAATTCCGGATATAATTCGCACTCAGAAAACTGTTTATTCCCAGAAGCCAAAAGACATTTGGGGAATCATAGACAATATCTTTCAGTAATATTAAAGACTTGAAATATTTACAAGGTGAGATGCTATTTAGATTTTTACTGTTCATATTGGCAATGAAGATTAAATATAATGAAAATAAGATAAAATATTTATATTGATAATTAATAAAATTCATAAATTTTAACTTTAAAAAATAAGTCTTTAAAATTTCTTAAATTATTATTTAAAAATTATTTTTATTGTTTAATGCTTATCAAAATCTTAGTTCAATTTCAATTGAAGCTATTTAAATCTCTATAAGGTTTATAATTTTATAGAATAATTTGATTTATATTTAATTTCATACCATAGATTGAAGAATGTTTGTATATTTCCTACTCCAGGTTTCAATTTTTATTGCAATATTGCTTATTTGGCATATTAGATGCAGCTATAGTTGCAGTTTTTCATCCAAGAAAAGTCTTGAAATGGATTATTTAAAATAATGCTTTCATAAATTCTTCCTTGACCGACAATTAGGTGATAGGATTTTAATCTTTTTTTATTACACCAAATAAGTTCTCTCTAGAAGCCATAGTGAATTAATAGTGGCCCAAATATAAAACAGATGTTGAGAAGAGTCTTAGATTTATCAATGTCATAGCAACCTTGTGGTAGGTCGCATTATCGAGTAAAAATACAGTATTCATTCTCCATTCATCAGAGTTTTAGTCTAAGTATTCAATGATTATGAGTATAAATAAAGGATCGTTGTTGTAATGTTTCTTCCCAATACTAAGAGTATAAAAAATCCTGCCATCACTTAACCCACCTGCAATTAAATTAACTTCATAATATCTAACTAGTTAATTATTGTAATTCTTGGTACCCTTCTAGCTCCATGATTTTCCTTAATAAGCTTTAACTTTTTATGCAACTCTCATCAATAATATTAATATTGTAGAAATACATTTGAATTTTGAAAATTAATTATAAATATATTTAAATTATTTTAAATTCGTGGCAGTTAAAGTTGTCCAATTTAAACGATCTTGGGCTTGTTTTATAGAGAATTCAAAATTAGCTGGACTTTACTATTGGCGGTACAATTTAATCGCATCCCTGGAGTAAGATAACTCGACTTTAATTAAACACCTCTAAATTCAATAAATTATACCCTCACATTAAAGTCGAGTTATCTCTGTCTGGGGATGCGATAAAATTGTACCGCCAATAGTAAAGTCCAGCTAATTTTGAATTCTCTATAAAACAAGCCCAAGATCGTTTAAATTGGACAACTTTAACTGCCACGAATTTAAAATAATTTAAATATATTTATAATTAATTTTCCAAATTCAAATGTATTTCTACAATAGTTTATTTTAGCTTTTATAATTAATATAACGTCTCGCTCAAATTTCCTCCATTTTAAACATTCTACGTTGTTTGATCTTTAATCATTATAATAGACCTTTTTATAAGTATATCCTAAATCGTTTCTTATAATGTTTCAAATCCTTTTTAATGGCTGTCATTTTTTTTAGATAATTTGCTGATGGAACGAAAAGCATTTTCTATTAGTTTAACTTCGAATTTTTTCTCATGTTTATATTTTTGCTTTGTTATATAGTCTTGTTTTTAAAATTTCCAATAGCTGAGTAAATAATGGAGATGTTAATTATAAATCTTTTTTTTCAATTATTTTTTAGTCCACCCATGAAATAAGCTACTGAAAAGCATTTAATGATTAGATATGTATTATGGGAATTTACTCTATTTTTTTTAATTTTCACAACACTATATGATTATTTAGGGAGTTTAAATAATAGGCAATTCTCTTACATTATGCACATCCTCTTGAGATAAGATATCTTAACTTAAGTTAATGAGGGGACTCAACTTTGTATCTATTTCTAATTAATGAGAATTTGTTTATCTGTTATTATGGATTCTACTTTAAATAAGTTGACCGCTATGATCAAGGTGGAATAAATTTACTCATCGCTTAAAGCACTTTTTCAATATATTTTACCACTAAACTGTACTTACAAGTCTACGAGGATCAATGATATATGTGTCAAAGATTTGGTATTGATATTGATCAAGACTCTTGCTTCTAATTTCTATATGTAAGAGTTTGTTAGAGAAATCAACTTTAACTCATTAACTTCAGGGTAACCAGGGGCCATCAAGCAAGTTGCTGTGGAATCAACTAATTCTTATAATTAATTATAATTATTCAAAACATTTTATTCTGATATTTCGTCTTCATCTTCTAATTACGATCTACGCTAATGATATTCAACAGAAAGTCTATATTGTAAGATTATTTAGATTTTTTAAAAATAAATTCTTATTCTACACAGTTTATTCTTACTTGCAATAAGTTTACAAGACAATTACTAATATATAGAGTAATAATTGTTTTTTTATTGTAATTACAATTTTTACAATAAAACTCTAACAAAATTTAACAAATAATTAAATTTAACAACTATGCAGTTAACTTATAGATTTATGAAAAGTTGCAAATTTATATAAGACAGAGTAACAGAAACTTGCAAGGTGTCCATGTAATTGAGGCTAGATAAAAAAATAGGGTAAAAAAATAACGCTATGCCTTCCACACTAAAAGTAGTGGGCATTCTTGCCCAAATTGAATTGCTCATATATATATTACTAAAATACAATTGAATTGGGAAATTATGAAAATAAAAATACAACGGTAAATATATAATCTAAACTGCCACTGATTTAATACACTTTTAATGCTAATTTGATTTGCAAAAATATTAGACTCATTTCATTGATTGCCACCGCAAGTGTATTAGTCTATTATATTAACTAATTTTAATATTATAAGTATTTACTAATTAATTAAATTATATAAACATTAGACTTTTAAACCATAAGACTACTGCCTGAGAATTGGGAGTGAGGAGGTCTCTAAAAAGATTAATTAGACATCTAGACTATTAGACTACAGATAATAAAGTTCAGGGAAAGTTTATTAAATGTGATATGTAATATTTAAATGCCTTTTAATTAATTTTATAGAGTATGAGTAATAATGGCAGAGAAGTTGAGAGTCCAACTGGCTCAAGCTAACTCCGAGAAAGTTTATATCACTTTGTAGGTATTGTTTGAATCTTAGCATGTAAGAGAAAACTGATAGATGTTAATGACTTTAACTCTAATTGCTTCTTAGATCTTGATTGTCTTATCATCTCTATTGAAAGTATCTAAGGTTGCCAAATCATTAGATAAGAATAGATCGAGATCTACAAGATTTCTTCTGGCTGTAGGTGCAAGATTTTCATCAAATGAATCTTAATTATTCTTGATTCTGTAAGTTATATCATCGCTCTCAGGATCTGTACAAGCAATTGTGTTATTAATGTCTGTCCCAGATATGATTTATACAATACACTCTGTATCTGTCGCATGAATTTCAATTTTTTTCTCTATGATAGTAGCAAGAGCTTCTTATATAACCGGTTTGTCTACAGTTACTAAAAGTGTGAATGTCGTTGCTTCTGAGAAAGCATCGTGTAAGTCGGAAAAGCACATTTGATTTGTAAACTCCTGAAGATGAGTTAGCTTCCGTCATGGTAAACTTTACAGCAAGTGTGTATTTGATTGTTGAGAAGGCACCTAAGAATTCAAGGTAGTCAGAGGCTGTGGCTTAGGTTATGGCACATTTAGCTACAGTAATATCTTTAAATGCAACTGCGTCGCTTGAATCATCATCGTTGCATAGTGAAGCTTCAATATTTGGCATTGTCGCTGGTAGTATCTGATAATTCAAAATCCAAGATCAGAGTCTGTATCAGTCTTAAAGTATAGTCTGTAATTGTCATTCTAAGTGCTGGCTTGAGCCAGTTGGACTCTCAACTTCTCTGCCATTATTACTCATACTCTATAAAATTAATTAAAAGGCATTTAAATATTACATATCACATTTAATAAACTTTCCCTGAACTTTATTATCTGTAGTCTAATAGTCTAGATGTCTAATTAATCTTTTTAGAGACCTCCTCACTCCCAATTCTCAGGCAGTAGTCTTATGGTTTAAAAGTCTAATGTTTATATAATTTAATTAATTAGTAAATACTTATAATATTAAAATTAGTTAATATAATAGACTAATACACTTGCGGTGGCAATCAATGAAATGAGTCTAATATTTTTGCAAATCAAATTAGCATTAAAAGTGTATTAAATCAGTGGCAGTTTAGATTATATATTTACCGTTGTATTTTTATTTTCATAATTTCCCAATTCAATTGTATTTTAGTAATATACTTTTCCGAATCATTCTCACAGGGTAGAAAGAAAGTGCTTTAAATTGTTAGAATTTGTTATAGTTCTTAAAAGAAGCGACGTGATACTTTCAACAACTCCTCAGGTCGAGGGACATACAGCTGACAATTTTTTACAGTGCTCAAAAGACAAGCCTTCATTCTGAATTACTTACCTAACTAAATGGACTGGCTCCATTTAGTTAAAAAGTGGATCGCATACATTCTATTGACTTTGGACACGAAAGGAAATAATCAGATGATTATAAGATCTAAGGAATAAAAGAAGAGTTAGGTTTGACAACTCATACAACAACATCGATCGTACAAATTAAACCCTAATTCTTTTATACCTTCAACAATTCAATGAGTTACAGTGGTAAGTACAATAATATAACATTTCTTAAGTTAATAAGGGAAGGTAAGCATTCTTACTTAAATAATGCACCAAAATTTCAATCAAGTTGATTAGGAAGAATAGAAGTCAGGTCAACATGCTAGCTTAAAGTCAAAACAAAAATTTATGGAGAAAAAAACCAACGAGTTAGGGATGAAATTAATGATCTAAGGAGTTAAATTGATGAACTGGTTAACTATAAATAGCTAATGGTTCTCCACGATGGTAGAGTCATAGATTAAGTGGGCAACCTTTTAAATTTGAATAGAATAACAATTTTATGATTTGAGTGTTATTGCTTTTGAAGTTTAAAGACATTTTAATCCAGCTAAATTAATTAACTTAATAACTAAAACTTTCATTTTTAAAAAAGCCCCATTCTAGCAAAATTAAGCTTTTTGTTAGATTTTAATACTTCTTTTTACTAATGGTGAAAATTTAACCATGTAATGATAAAAAAAACCAAGAAATTATTTTTGAAAAATAATAGTAGTAAAAGAGATTATTGATAAAATAGAAAACAATCGTGAAAATAAAAAAATACATAATAAAAGTACGTGCCTTTAAATATATAATTGAAAATTAAATTATATTATCTCGATAAAAAAATGAAATAATTAGAAACTATTCTATATATTACGAGTAGTTATTTAAACTAATTATTTATATGACATTTTATAATTTATAATTATTGAAATTATCTAGAGAGTTTGTTGTTTAGCCTATTGTAGTGATAACTTCTAGAATATTTAAATATCTGAAGAATGCTGTGAAAATAGATTTATATTAAGCTATTTTACAAAATTAAATGAGCGCAGTTAAAAAAACTCCATCTTTATATTTAATATAAAAATTACGACTTTATAAGCTTAAATGCGTAAGAAATGTCTAATTAACATTGCCAATCTGATATTTTAGATAAAAATGACTTACTTTATTTTATCTTTTAGTGTAAGATTCAGGATATTGAGAGAGGTTTTTTTCACCTTTAAGCATTTTAATTCCATTTTATAATACAATGTATGATTATATAATTTTAATTCGTTAAGAGTATATTTCAAATATTTTTTAATTTTCAAAGATATATGATCGATATTGTGCAATGTGTCTAAGAGTAAAATATGGTAGGGATGAAGAAAGCTTTTACCTGCATTTGGGATATTCAAAGTATGTTTAAATCAATAGATTTTTAAATAAATGTTTTAAGAAACTAAAAGCATTAGAAAGCGCTCCAAACAAATAAAATTTTAGAATTTGTTAAACATAGATAAAATTGAATGATAAGTTTGATTTTAAATATTATTATAGTTTAATTTAATGGTATTATTTGTTAGAGTTTTGTTTTTAATTTAAACTATAAATAAATTTGTATCTTTATATAGTATTCTAATATAGTAATATTAGATTTGTTGTTTTTAAAGTTCCCCTATTTTACGTTCCTAAAAATAATGAATAATGAGATTCTTACTTCTTTAACCGGAGTTAATAAAGCAGCAGGTTCCATACTTAATCGAATCGAAAAAATAGATAATTTAATTCAATAAATTGGGAAATTAAAAATAAAAATTTATTCTCCCTTATATTAAGAATAATGTGATGAAGGTTCTGGCTACACTACCGATTTCTTCAATAAAGTGTAGATAGGAACTGAAATAATAAGAGTCAAAGCAAAAGATTTTGGAACATATAAAGAAAGAAGGCATGCTTGGCTACTAGACATACAAGGGCGTTAAAATATATCATAAAAAAGAATTTTTGGCAAGATGTAATAAATATACATAAATTGGCTTGTTTCTACCCTCAATTCTAGAAAAGTTGATAGAAAGCCAGCTACTCCAGGCAGTAAAATGAAGAAAGTAATACAAAGAAAGAAAAAAAAAGCCAACACCAGTCAGGGCAGATTAGAATAACGGTGATATTTTTAACAAAAGCTAATATTCATTAACCCCGTATAAGAATGAAGATTAGAGCAATACTATTGCAATAGATTCTAGTCCCTATAGTTTGACTAAAAAGACCTAATCAGAATTATCACAGTTATTTTGTGATACAATATCTCCTGAGCTTAGTTAAATTGTAGATTTAATAGAGAAAAAAGTTCGGTAATTTTTCATCTAAAGCCCGGGAAGAGATAAATTAGCGTTTGTTATAATAGATGACAGACGTTCTACAAACTCCACTATTCTTAAAACTGACTGATCAAATTCAGGATACTGTTAGCAAAGTGACCAAATTAAAATTAATAAATTTTATTGACTTTAAAATATCAAGATAAATTGCAAATGATTGAGAATTGATTTAGTAGACTTTTTAAATGCTGGTAGAAGATATAAAAAGGTAGCTTCGTCTCTAGGTGTAGCAACATAAGAATAATTAGCGAGCAACTTCAGAAAAATTAATGAGAAGTTTGTTGAGATTCATAAGATATTTTAGGATTCGTCATCAGGCTTTCAATAAATAAAAGAATAGTTATAACCTAACACTAATAAGAATTAGGAATAAGTAGATGAGTTAGAAAAATAGTTAAGGATGTTGAGAACAGATTGAAATTGTTATTTTAGGAATAAATTCGATTTGGGAAATTGAATTAGATTCAATAATTAATTTATCAAACTTATGGCAGTTAATTTTTTAGAAACCTAAAAAATATGGTACTTGTTCGATAGGGAATTCAAATTAGCTGGACTTTACTAATGGCGATGCCCCTCTATCGCATCCCTGAAGTGAGATAACTCAAATTTAATTTTGGAAGATTTGTTTAGTTGATTTTAATGGAAAAATTAAAGTCAAGTTATCAAGTTATATCGCTCTGGGGATACGATGGAGGGTACCGCCATTAGTAAAGTCCAGCTAATTTTAAATTCTCTATCGAACAAGTACCATATTGTCTAGGCTTCTAAAAATTTAGCTGCCACGAATTATATTTTAATCAATTTAAATTTAAATAAAAGAGTATTTTTGTGTGTGATAAGTAAGTTGTAAAATTAAATTCACTTAATTCATTATCATCTTATTGAGTACCTTAATTATACATATACACTTCATATGCTTAATTATCAAGATAGTAGATCGATTGGAGTTCCTTTATATTCTGCGCTGAAAATACTCTTTCCTGCTTCTGTTAGCTTAAATACAGAATCAAAAACTTAAAGCTCAGTTGCGGTAGTATCGAGTCCACAAAAAGCACTCCAATAATTTGCGACTAGTTCACTAGCAACGACATCACTACCTCTGTTTACGGTATCTGTGCAAAGTGGAATTTATAGCAAAGTAGAGAGTTCATCAATCTCAGCAACACTGCACACGGGATGTACTGGACCTCCTCTATTGGTGAGCACTGAATAAGAACCTACAAGGGCATTTTCTGCAATAGTTGTTCTGAAGACTTCCACACCCAATATATCTGAGATAATTTCTTCAGTCTTCTTGTCTAGCTCTGGGTGAACTAATCTGTTATTATGTTAGAGGAAATCTCTGTAGCCAGAGTAGCTCTCCTCTAGAGAATACGTCTAGTCAGCTTAAGAATTCTGCTGCTGCTTCAGAGTTCGCTCAAATTGTGTAGTTTCATATATCCATAGTAATGGTGAACTTTACAACTTGACTGAATCTCTCTTTTCGAAGGCTTGCATTAACTAGACGAGTCTGCATTGATTCATTAGTGCGTTGAATTTAATGTTGATGTCTCCTAACTTAGACAAGAACTCAGCTAGGTTGAATTTAGAGAAAGTGATTCAGTTTATGTGAACATCTTGGTAATGTAGGCTGAGGCCTCAGTGCAAGCAACCAAGCGGGTATCTATGTCATTGGAGTTGTTATCAATGAGTGAAGTGCAGGTACCAGCATTGAAATTAGAGAGGGAATTTCAAAAGTCTGAAAGGGTGTCAGCTTTAACAACGGTTTGAGCAACGGCTATCACGCTTAAGAGAACTAGGATGTTTTTCATCTTTAAACTTTTAGCTAGAAGCTTAATACTTAAAATACTATATTTAATTTGAAATTGAATTTAATTTTACAACTTACTTATCACCAAAATAAATACTCTTTTAATTTTTCCCAAATCAAATGTATTTATACAATAGTAGACAGAGTGCCCTATCTCGAAAGACATAGGCTCAATAAAAAAAACTGAATAAAATCTTCGAATCTAATTTTAACAATTTAAATCAAAGTTAATCCTATAACTTTTTAGCAATAAGCTAATAGTTCAAAAATGTTAAATACAAACATAAATAAGCAAGAAACTATAACGAAATACAACTAACGTGATCCCAAAATTAAATTTGTAAGAATTGGGAATAAAAGGTACCTGGATGACACAAACAACAAGCCTTTATTTAATTTTGGTTGAAGATGAAGTTGACAATTGAAATCTAAAAATTCATTATTTACTTATATTATACTTGTTTTCATTATAACTCAGATTACTAAGATGGCAAGATGACGATAGGGTTTAGGGTTTATTTATAATTAATTTATTAAAAAAAGATATAAATTTGGTGTTAACATGAAAAAGATGTACCAAATAAATCATAATAATAGAAATTCATTATACAAAGAATGTTAAATTACTAAAATTAAAGACCCATACTTATCTTATTATTATTTAAGATTAAGACATTCGGAACCATTAGTAAAACAACAATCTTAATTAATCAGGCAATTAAAATAAAATATAACAGAATTAGAAATTAATTATAATATAGAAGCATGCTTATTAAAAATTATTATTTAGATAAATGATAAATATGTTAAAAAATATTGATAATAATTTCGTGGAATAAATAGCAGGAACGCTTAAATATAATTGTGTTAATTAGTGTTTGAGAGATATTTGATATATAAATGTTTCTATTTTAATAATAATAAAATATGATAAGATTCTAAGATTAATATTATAATGGTTAATTTTAATTTATAGATTAACATTAAATTCATAAATTAGATAAAAGTCAAGGATTTTAAATTGATTCTTTTTTTTTAAAAAAATAAGGTTTATGGTGGTTTGAATCCAACTTAAGTGTTTAAAATTATCGCACTCACTATCAAAACTTTGTATAAATGTATTGTTTTATAGCATTCTACTTTTATATGACAATTTGTACTTTATTTCATTAATTGAGAGTAAAAAATATTAATTGGATATTTCTTCTAGAATCTGTCAAAATAATAGCGAATATTTAAATTCTAATATATGACCAATTAAAAATTGAAGATTATTCAAACATTATAATTATTTTATTATATTTAGTTAGTTATTCTATTATAGTATTATTATAAAGGATGGCGATTGGGAAGTCAGGCATAGCTATACAATAAAATTACATGGTTCATATTAAAATAAGAGAAATGAAGCACCATGGTAAGAAGAAGATAACAGATCTCGATTAACAAACTTCAATGTTATAAGTGGTCACTTGTAATGATCTAGATCTTCATTATGCAGGAAAATCTTATATCAAACTTTAGATGGGGAACATGATGGGAACTTCAGTTAGATAGAAGAGAATCTGCTGAAGTTAAAACTTACCTATTCATTCAGAAATTGAATAACAATGAGAGATTTGGAAATTAAACTGAGGATACAATCAAACCAAGACTCATCAAGAATCCAACTACTAAAATGCTAATCAGTATCACAATGGATGAGATGATAAATAAGAGTAATGAGGAGATTAAAATCAAAACTTGAATGAAGAAGAGGAGTACTAGAGGGAAAGTAACAGTGAATAATAGTTTTAAGGATTTAAATTTAAAAAGATTTTGTTTAAAGAGTTAATAAGAAAATTTAATTTACCTTAAGTTATTATCTCTCTAATTTTCTATAATTAAGATACAAGATTATTTTTACTTATTTAAATTTATAAATTATATTTGAAAAAAAAATTAATTTGCTCATAAATCAAACTATATCTTAGTTATTTATTTATAGATTTAAAGTGTTTCTTAAATTTTATAAAATATTGTAGGAATACAATCGATTTGAGAAAATAAATTAAAAATAATTAATTAACGAAGTTAAAATCGTATTAGCAGTTACATTTTCCAAAAATAAACAATATAGTTTTTGTTCGATGGGAATTCTAAATTAACTGGACTTTACTATTAGCAGAAACTAGTTACCTGACTTTAATTTTTGAATAAAAATTAAATTTACAAATGACCCAAAATTAAAATCCAGTTATCTCATTTCTAATCGGAAATAGAGGTTTCCGTCGATAGTAAAGTCCAGCTAATTTTAAATTTCCCTCTTAAAAGTACCATATGGTTTCAACAAAGCTTAATGCCACGAATTTAATAATCAATTATTTATTTTTAATTCATTTTACAAATAGAATTTATTCTTACAAAATGAATATTGAAAGGTATCATGCTTTTAAAAAATAAAATTATTTCCAAATTACCTATGTTCAAAATTCTTTGTTAATGATGAATGTAAGGCCTGACTAGAATTTATATCTATTCTAATCCTCATGAAGTGTAATGATAAAATTTAAATTATAGATAATTAACTCTTGGTTCACGGCACTTTGCTCTATAATAATTAAATTACATGGCTTAAAAGAGGCAAATCTCCCAGACAGCTATCCAATTTCTTGCCTTAATGAATTGAATTCATTATAGGCTAGATCCTTGCATGGGAAAATCGTTTATTCTATATAATTTATCTAGTATCAGGTAGCAATGTCAAGCTGCTGACTTATAATGGCACGAATCTGCAAAGTTACTATATAACAATGAAAAATGAATGATTTAAATGTAATTTAATTAGATTTATTTATCCAAATATCTAGGTTATAATAGTAACACTAATTTAATTTGTGTGAATCCATAGATCAATAATAATTTTTTTAATTACATTCTTATATGATAAATTAGGCAGAGACAAAAAACATTCAAGAGCTAATTCTTGTTAAATTTGTAATATTAAGTCAATTTATTAATTTGTTTAATTATTTATATATTTATTTTTAAAAAAAAATACTATTAATTTCTATTAATTTTATATCCTAAAATAATCTGAAAGCATATTAGATTTATAAATATAGATTTGGTCAGTATCTTTGTCCGAGCTTCTTATTTTGAATATTACTTCATTTTTACATTCCCCAATAGGCATAAAATTTTTATTCTTGTGTTTGTTTTTGAATGTTTTTTTTAACTAATTGAAAAATTATCCTCAGAATTTGGTAAAAATAATAAAATATTGAATGTAGAAAACTTAATACATAAAATAAATAAAACTTGCTTTGAAATATATTGTTTAATATGCAACAAAAAATGACTGATTTATCAAAGATTTATATTAATATAAATTTTAGGGATATATGTTATTTATGATGATTGACCAAATTATTTAAAGATTACTTTCGATTAATAAACTTAATATATTAATTTATAGAAAGAAATTCTGAAGTCTCTTTTTTATGTATAATGAATTATAATTTATCCCTGACCAGTTTTAAACATTCACGAATATAGACTGAGAAATACTCGAAATTTTCATTGGTATTAAAAAAGTAGAATTTATTATAATAGAAATAAGGGCAGAGTTTTGAGCTATCATTAATTTATTAAAAAAAAGAATAAATGAATGGAGTTGAAATATATAATGAAGATGCTAAAGAAGTTAAAATGATAAAAAGAAGAGCATTCTGCTAAGTTCAAGAGCTTATACTAAAATGTTAAATTTAAATGTAAAATAAAAATATAAAAATAATATTCCATTAAAGAATGGAATATAATTATTAAAATTAAATATCTTTAATATTAAAATGCGTTAATTATTCAATAGATTATGTAAAGATTTACTTTTAAATTGTCAGTACTATATTATCTCAAGTGAATTAATAAATTATAAATATTTTTTTTATCTTTATTTGATTTATGAAGAAAAATTTAAATTATTAAACTAGTAAAAGGGATGAATTGAAAAAACCTTCGAATTTTAAAATTATTTTTCATTTTGAATCCATTTTCAAATGATAGAATTTTTTTAGAATCGGTAAAGTTAACTACCAATAAATTTATTAACAACAAAAATTATATTAAATAATTATTCAAATGTATTCCTTCAATACTTGCTTGAAGTCATTAACATGTTCAGCCAAAATAGAAGCAAATACAAAATCATGTAGTAAAGTTTTAAATTTAGGATGAAAAATTTAAATTAATTTTAAAAAAATTGAAAAGCAATATCATTTATTTTCATAATATGGATTGACTCAAAATAAAAACATTTGACCTAGTGATTAAACCAGTAGGTGTGATTTAAATAATATAAAAAACTCAGAGTTGTGTTTTTACCTTCATAAATGTAGCTGATAACAATTAGAATATTTTGTAGCTAATAAGGAGAAACTCTTTGTGTCATATTCCTTTTAGATTATTCATTAAAAGAGGAAAAAATAAAAATAGTATGAAAAAATTACGTTTGTGGTAAAATAAGAGTTTGAGACAAGAAATCGCTAAGACTTGATTAAGCTAATGAATTTGAGCTTTAGCATCTTTACAGTTAAGCAAAAGAAAATTGGAAATTAATCTAGCAACTTTGATATTCATAAGATTAACACATAATTAAAGAACTTCATCAGATTTGATATGTTCAGAGAAATTTGATTCAAGGATATTTTGTGATATATCTTCGGCTTTTTAAGAATAATAGTTTTTGATTTTTTTAGAGTCTTAATATAAAAAATTATAATATTTGTAAAGGTTCTTGTAAATACTTTCCTTTGAGAAAAGAGGACTGATTGTTTAGTTTAAAGGGACATATTGGCAGTTTTAGCATCAATAATTTGTATAAATATAAATATAATAAAATTTCTTAGTAATTTTAACTGTAATGTATTTATTATTTTTTAATTAACATAAACAATATAATTTTATTTGAGAACAGAAAATATTTCTTTTAAAATTTAAACAGATTTTCTTCATATTTCAAGATCGTAACTGTTGTTGTTTTCAAATTAATTTTTTGAAATGCTACATGGAGTTTTTTAAATTCCTTTACTTTTTCTTTGAGTTTTAATTGCAAGAGAATGTTTAAGATCACGCCTATTCATAAATCGATGTATTTATATCAGACTTTACAATGTATATTGACTTCTTGATCTTTTAAAGAGGAGTATATCATTAAATGATTTGCCTGTATCATCAATCTTTCTTTCTACATTTGATAGTCTCTCGCTGAACTTACTAAGTTCATAATCCACATCACTGAAATTTTAATAACAGTGACGAAGGCAGTTTGAATTTATTTAACGGTTTCGGAGAGAGTTCTTTACTCACCAATTATTCTTGGGAGTTCTTGTTTAAAAAACCCTTATTTTTTACAATTATCTCTAGAGTTTTACTTGCTTCATCAAAAAGTTTCTCAAGCTTAGATCGTACATCTGGAAGTGCTTATTTGACTGAGTTAATGTACTTCTATGTTTATTCCAGGTAACTTCTCCATTCCTTCTCGTCTATAAAAAGGTTTCTTAAAATAAGATTATTAGCCACTCATTCTTTCTACTTTCATCATCTTCACTCATCTGCTTTTTGAGGATTAAGGAACCAGCAAATCTTCGGTATCATAATCATCGTTATATTTTATTAACAATACCTGCTGTAAAAGCATCTCCAATCAAGATCATCGCAAATATCTTCACCTCTATCATTCAAGTAACTTGCTTCATCCTTGATGTTGTACTTTTCTAATTTGAACTGGTTTTTAAGTAAAACACTGCATTATTTTAGAAATATTGCCAATACTCCGTCATCAGAACAATTCTTAAGTAAATTAGGAGTCATGTCAACATTAATACCCAATTTCTACAATTCACGAGCTAAAATAGAATAATTTTTTAATGTTCTAGAATAATGCGAATTACAATAATATCAACGAAATTATTTTATTCCTACTAACATTATAAAAGCCATCATAGGGTTATTACAAACTGTAATTTGAGGATTATTGAATTAAATTATATGAAACTAGTTTCAAAAATATATATACTATTTTCAAGGATTGCTGTTAACTAAAACAAATAAAGTCCTTGTTATATTTTGAAATCACAAGAAGAACATAAATTTTAATAAAGATTCAGAACAATTAAAATAAAATATTGCTTCAATCTGCAGAATTTGTTCTCATAGTCTAGTTATTTGACCATTTCCACAATATCTGCTATTATGATCACTGGGTTTACTTGCTGGATTACCTAAAAATAATTGTTATAAAAAAATTAACATACAACTTGCCCTCAACTTTATTCCATTTTTATTTTAAAATCTAAAACTTAAAGTTTATTTTTTTTATTTAATTAAAATTACCTAACATTAAATTTAAATAAAAATGAATAAATAAGAATGTTTTTATTATTTAAATTATACCAGTTTACATTTTTATTGTATTTTATTTATAATAGAAAGATAATTGGGCGTAGATGTCTAAAGAGAAAAGTATGATAAATGTTTAATTAGTTTAACATTTAACCATGTAAAGTAAGAAGATGTTTGCTATAAAATAATATAGTAGATTTGGTAAAATTTGAGTCCCTTATATAAAAAAGTCCCTAATATTATTAGTATTGATAAAATTAAAAACATCAGGAAATTATTATTTAAAAATAAAAAATAATCAATATATTCAGTTGCAGTTAAAAAGTATATTGCTTTCTTCTGTATGTTTGAGTGTTTTATTAATATATATTAAGCATTTTAATTAAAATTCTATATGTAACTAAATTTCAAAATTTAGTTACACACACTTTAAATATAGTATAATTAAGGATTCAAATATAGATAGAATATACTTAAATCTAGATACAATTAGTAAATTTTAAAGAGAATTCTTAGTACTCTAAGAACAATGTTCTAAATATTAATTAGTAGATGATAAAATATTATATATGAACTATTATGGTGCTTAACAATGTTTTTTTGTAAACACATAAATCTTAATAGAATTGTCAAAATTTTAAGTATCTTTGACTCTTTAATTATGTATTATGACCTTTGTGTGTAACTAAATTTGTAAATTTGATTACACATGTAAATTAAATTAAAATATTTAATATATATTAAATTAGGATAAAAATCAACATGGACTCAAACTAAAAATTATAATAATTTTTGAATCTGTTGAATGTAATTGATAATTAAAAACATAAGCTAAAGTCGGATCATATTACAGCGAATAATCATTCGTATAATTAGTGACTTTATTCTGGATCTATTCTAACTGCTATGAATTTATTTATGCATTTTTTATTATTTTCCTAGATCTTTGTGTTTTAGGTGACATATAGTTAGTCTATTATATTATTGTTGCCGGATTTAATAAAAGTGATTAGTCATAGATAAGAATACAGTCGTGCTCTTTGTTTATTATTTGTGCATTTTTTGATAATATTTTTACCTGTTTTTATCCTAAGTTTAATCATGACTTTTCACTAAAAATTCATGAAATAATATTCAAAATTTGAAACAAAAGTATGTGATAACAATTAAAAAATTTAAAATGCGGAAATCAATATAATTCTTGCCAGAGTATAGAATCAAGGAGTAATTTCTCACATTTTATTTTTAATAAAGGATTATGAAGATATTTTCTGATAAACTTAATTTCAAATAAATTTTATTTTCAATGATTTATGATTAATAATTATAAGATGTCATGTGTGAACAATTATACACACTAAAAGCTAAAAATAAATATTAAAAAATACATCCAATTAAATTCATTTGATTTGGATCAATAAATTTCAATTAATACTCAATACTTTCTCATAAATCTTGCATTTTTAAACATAGCTTTATTTAACTCAATTATATCCTACGAATCAAATTATAAAACATATAATTTAGGAATTTTGGGGTCTTTACTATTCAGGAAATAATAAATCAGAAGAAAAAAATGTTATTCAAAGCTATTTTATCTGATTCCAATAGATTATGATACTTCGATGGGCTTTATTATGTTTATATTATTAATAAAAATTAAATTTAATTGTGAATTGTACAAATGAATGTTCAAATTTTATCATTATTAAGATCTAATAGTTTAATAAAAATTTAGTTGAATATTGGTTAAAAAAATTGCTGCAAAATAAGTGTGCTTTAAAATAAACTATTTTACTTAATTAAAAAATATTTATTATTAATTATGACTTAGATATATAAATGTATTTATATTAGGAGAATTCAATGATTGATATAAAATAGAACATAAATATTTATAATATGTTCCGTTTTTATTAAGTTTCTTAGCTATTCATATTTTGTAATTGCTCGATATATAATAAATCATCACATAAAAATATAAATTATCAAACTATAAAAGAATGAAATATTTATATGGTTCACAATAAGAATAAATCATCTCTTTTTCCATTTTTAACTAAGTTAAAATGATTATTAAGTATTTTATGAAAAATTGTATTGCGACTCGTTAATATATTGAAAAAGATTATGATTATTGAATATTTTGTATTCAACAATTACTTATTGAAAATATTCTTTATAATTTTTTAGCTTAGATGTGGGAAACATGCTTAAATATATTGAGAAACCAGTGCATTTGTATTTAGCAAAAGTAAAATATGTTGTCATGGGAGGAAATCAAATGACCTTTATTGAGTAAAACAAATGATCTTAAAAATTTTAATTTTTTGGGGGGGGGTCTAAGTCGGTGCAAAAGTTTTTTCAAAATCCTAAGTCGGTGCAAAATTTTTTTTCTCAAAAACATCAAAATCCCTAAGTCGGTGCATGATCAATTTTTGACATTATTGATATATTTTAACATCCTACCCCGCATAAAAAGTATTTTTATTAACTAAAATTTATGTCTCAGCTTCTGAATCGAACCTCCTTATGAAACTTCGATCATAGTACACTTATAATATTATTACAAAAATATATTTTCTCTGTGGAAGATATTTGTTTAAGTAAAATAATAAAATATTGTTTCATATTTTAATGTCTAATTAGTCAGTAAGCCACAAAATTTGTGAATAAGAATATCATAATTATTCGCTAAAGTTAATGTTGTCTGAAATTAAAAAATTCGTACACATTGATTATTGTATTTAAAAAAAAGACAATTAATTGAGTCAATGGTTTGTATTATAATTTCAGACAACATTAAGTTTAGCGAATAATTATGATACTCTTATTCACAAATTTTGTGGCTTACTGACTAATTATACATTAAAATATGAAACAATATTTTATTATTTTACTTAAACAAATATCTTCCACAGAGAAAATATATTTTTGTAATAATATTATAAGTGTACTATGATCGAAGTTTCATAAGGAGGTTCGATTCAGAAGCTGAGACATAAATTTTAGTTAATAAAAATACTTTTTATGCGGGGTAGGATGTTAAAATATATCAATAATGTCAAAAATTGATCATGCACCGACTTAGGGATTTTGATGTTTTTGAGAAAAAAAATTTTGCACCGACTTAGGATTTTGAAAAATTTTTGCACCGACTTAGACCCCCCCCCAATTTTTTAAAGTATTGGTCATACTTATTATTACTTTTATTACTACTACTAAAGATGGACCTTGGAGCAACTACATTATGGACACTGATAGAGTTGAGGCGAGGGACATGGCCTTCAGGATCAAGCTAGCTGTTAGCTCCTAAGAGCCTGGTTTTCAATTCTTAGGTGGTGACTGTAAAAACAAGAGAAACTTGTGAGGCAATGTGCATTGATAGCGAACCTCTTTATGATATCTACTTCAGAATTCGAAAATGCTCATTCCACTTATGTTGATCTTAACCACTTGATCTCAGCTGGTACCTAAACTTTACTAACTGCTTCAGATTCCAAGGTAAATTGAACTCCGATTTCAGATAAAATAAAAACGGGAATTTATAGCTACCACCCCACTACTGGAAGCAGGGGAGATGTCCCCCAGGATAAATCCCGAATGGCAGTTAGGGACCTAAAAGGCTGGCCACCGGTAGTCCAGTGAGTCCCGTAGACATTAAATATACTAAACCTAATCAAAGGTTTAAACAAACATATTGGGGGGGGCAACACCTGAACCAGTAAATTATATTCATACTTTAACCTCCCTAAAAGCTCTTTAAATGCACGACTAAGATCAAATAAGGGTCAATAAACATGAATTAAGCATTAAAATAAATATAGACAACTCCATCATGTCCAAATGATAAAGTTTATTCATGAAAAAATCATATTAAAATTTGATTTTTCATTAATTTTTTTTCAAAAATATTTTGTATTTTATTCTTGAATTTTGATTTAACTAAGTGTTATGCAAGCTATATCCCAACAAGTCACCAATCAAAGTATATATAAGTATGCTAAACTCATATTAAGATATACCTACTTGAATTAAATCGGTGACTTGTTGGGATATAGCTTGCATAACACTTAGTTAAATCAAAATTCAAGAATAAAATACAAAATATTTTTGAAAAAAAAATAATGAAAAATCAAATTTTAATATGATTTTCATGAATAAACTTTATCATTTGGACATGATGGAGTTGTCTATATTTATTTTAATGCTTAATTCATGTTTATTGACCCTTATTTGATCTTAGTCGTGCATTTAAAGAGCTTTTAGGGAGGTTAAAGTATGAATATAATTTACTGGTTCAGGTGTTGCCCCCCCCAACATGTTTAATAGTAGTAGTAAAAATAGTAATAATGATTATATATTAAGTACTAGATTATTTTAAAGTTAATCTCTAGTACTTATTTAACTTTTCAGTTAATATCTATCTATATCTATCTATTGGCAATACTTTTTTTTGACTAGAAAACTCTGAAATCATAGAAGATTCCGTTTACCAATATCTCTTTTTAGGTACCATAATTTAAATGTTTTACTTAAAGATAGTCAATAGAATGAAGTTAGTATAGTTTTTACTTTGACAATTTATAATAATAATTCAAAGGAAATTTAGGATTAAATGTATTGAGCTGTCTATGGTAATAACAAGCTAATACATTATAATGAAGCTCTTTACACAATCAAGACTTTTATGAAAATTTTTAAAAAGAACGATAAAATGAAGCTAATGAATAAATATTTCTTATTTAATTAGCTGTGTATATTCATTCATTCTCCTAGATTATTAAAAAAAGTAATTTTTTTCGAATTTAAAAGTTGAAAATTTATAATTTAATTTCAAATTACTTTAATTATTATTAATATTTTATAATATTATTAATATTTTATAGCTTTAATTTTTATCACTATGTACTAATATATATTTATATGTCTACATTAAGATATCAACAAATCAGAAATCCAATGCAAACAAAGCAAACGATTGACTTCGCATAGTCCAACAATCATGTAATTATCTCTAGCAAAAACAACAAATACTAGGGACTTATTTGGGGATAAGGGAGATATTACTAGCGTATGAAAAGTAGCAGTTGTTGCATTTTGAGTTTTAGGAGCAAGATGTTGCACTTTCATTAGGCCATAGACTGAAGGGTGAGCGCAAGAACTTAATGAGTAATAGCGATAGAGAATCTTTTATTCACTGTTTCCTGCACACTGGACTGATTTAGGATCACCTACCACCCTATGAGCAACAACATTGCATCATTATTGAAGTCCTCTAGATATAATGAGAATCCGCAAAACATCATTCACTATAACATTAATTTAATCAAATGACCGGCAATGGATTATAAATTAAGATAACAACTTTGATTTTACGGTTCATATAAAGTTAAGGCAAGGAAATTTCTCAAATTAGTGGGTTGGCTGATTAAGACAGCTCTAAGCTTTAAACACGTTTTCCTCTTGCCTGGAGAAAATTTAAAATGAGGTTTAATTCTTAGTCATATTTGGAAAGTGTATGTTTGATGGTGAGACAAAGCAAGTTCTCATTAAATTCCTTAAAAAGCTAGTATAAAATATCAATTGGTTAAGCTTGGACTATCAAAAATTTGACGTTGATTGATTAATAAGAGCATGAAAGCCATGAAAACAAAAAGAGATTTGGGTTGAGCTTGGTAGCTCAAAAACCCATCAAGAATTTTATCGAAAATGGGATTACATTCAAAACCCCAAAACCCCTTAATGAGATTTATACAGTGCTTTGATATGTAGGGAATTTGTTAGGGGTTGGGGTTATTAATTAAATGCGAGACAAAAATAGCAAGGTTTTGGGGTCTATTTATGATGAAGAGCATATAGATTTAGTGTTTAAACTCCGATATGGATGTGATAAATACAGTGAATAAGTCAAACCAGTACTTAATTATAAGTCAATTGCACTGCTCTTAAAGCGAAGTCCATCAACTGTTCGCTCTCACTGCCTTATAGCAGTATAACTAAAGCAATATTAGCTGAATTATATGCCTTAGAGGAAGTCAAAGTTTCTATAGAAACATATTGACTATCTTATTAATGAAAAAACCTTGAAGTATTGGGCTCACTTCTCTCTCGACCAACGAGCTCTTATGTTTCACCGCCAGTTCCCTGAGTTGAAGATTTCTTATTAGTCTGTTGCAAACATTTATAAACGAAATGGTATCTTTACAAAGGTGTAAATTGTATCAAAAGAGTAATTGATTTCACTCTGCCGCCATTTTACAACAACAACTTAAATTTTATTTATAATTAAATGCAGAGAGCCTCATAGAATAATATTAAGTTTATTCATGATGACGAGGCTGTGTTTACATTCAACACTTTCATCTAGAAATCTTGGTATAAGAGGCTTAGCAACATAGAAGTATATGACAAGAAAGTCAAGGTATAAACAATGGAAATTCTTGGAGGTATTAGCGAGGATGCTGGTTTAGAAACCTATGTTATTAATCCTCGCTCAATTAAGACAGAGCAATATATTAAGTTCTTAGAGCAGCTGAGAGAGAAGTACCCTGAATAAGAGATTATACTATTCGTTGATAACCTCTCAGTTCATAAGACTAAGGAATCTAAGAAAGCTTATGAACAAATAAGACTAACGCCAGTGTTCAAAGTGCCTTACAGTCCATAGTTTAATGGAATTGAGTTCTACTGGGGTATACTAATAGGTCATTACAAGAAACTACTGCTATACCATTTGATGCATTACCTACCTATCAATACTGTAGACTTTATTAAAAGTTCTGAGAAGAGAGTAGATAATTAGTTGGCATAAAAGTGTGCTAAAGAAGGGAGAGTGAATGCATATAAATAAGATTTGTAGTTAAGTTAATGAATATATAAGTCACATTTAAAATTCTTTAGAGGGAGCTGCCTTTTCTTTCTTTTCTTCCTCTTAAGGCTTGCTTGGGCCTAGGTTTTTTCTCTTGCTGCCAGCTCCAGCATCTATGTTCATTGCCTTTGGAGGCTAAATATTTGAATAAAGTCTCTTGCTAACTGCTTACTTTGTCTGCGACTTTCGCTCTCTGTGAAGCTTGCTCAATTCCTTCATCAAGAAGATGCCAGTACCAGATTTTTCTAAAGAGTTAATCTAAAAATCTTACTTGAAATATAAGGGTGCTTCTGCAGCTCTGATAGCCAGCTCTCACTTATCTTGATCCCTTGTTTGTCCTTATCTTCTGAAGAGATGCTGTACCTTTTCTTATGAGATTCTTGAATAATTTTCTTTCAAGTAATCACCTTTAATTGTTGCAAGTATGCCAAAGAAATAGTTTCTTTCAGGCAGTTTATTTGACAATTGTTTCTTAGTAGGCAAGTACAGCGAAACCTCTGGGTCATTTGTTCCGCCCGAGATACCCTCACTCACCCCCTCCCCCGTCTACCGGTCAACAGAGACCCCCTCCCTCACCCCCTAAAATACCCCATTTCATATCAAATTTTGTACCTACAAAGTCTAAATCGATTTCCTTCTTGACATCTCGACATCATAGACCTTATTTATATATAAAATTTCATAAGATTTTTAAAATTCTTTATTTCAATGTTAATGCCTTATATTATATAAATTTTACGATTTGATAAGTTTCACAATGTTTGTCAACCATTTTACGCTTTCCCTAATGAAAGATAAATTGAAAAAAAACTTTTCCATTAAATAATATTAGAATTTTATTTCTTAATAAGATTTATATACTATATTATACCAAATTTATTTCAAAATTTTTTTTATCCTTTAAATCAACTTCATTCGATATAATTAGAAAAAAAGTCTCATTAATTTTTCAAGTTTTTAAATTCGCTTTTTTATTAACTTATTTTTCATTATTTTTTTAAAACTAGCGAAATTTAAAACTTGAAAAATTAATGAGACTTTTTTTCTAATTATATCGAATGAAGTTGATTTAAAGGATAAAAAAAATTTTGAAATAAATTTGGTATAATATAGTATATAAATCTTATTAAGAAATAAAATTCTAATATTATTTAATGGAAAAGTTTTTTTTCAATTTATCTTTCATTAGGGAAAGCGTAAAATGGTTGACAAACATTGTGAAACTTATCAAATCGTAAAATTTATATAATATAAGGCATTAACATTGAAATAAAGAATTTTAAAAATCTTATGAAATTTTATATATAAATAAGGTCTATGATGTCGAGATGTCAAGAAGGAAATCGATTTAGACTTTGTAGGTACAAAATTTGATATGAAATGGGGTATTTTAGGGGGAGGGGAGGGAGGGGGCGGGGAGGGGGTCTCGGTCGACCGGGAGGTGGGGAGGGGATTATTTTTTTTTTTTTTTTTTTTTTTTTTTTTTTTTTTTTTTTTTTGGACGGAACAGTCATTCATAGCATCATCATATAAGTTAGTCACTGAGATTTCTGGATAGTTGGTAATCTCTGCAAACTTTACATCTTAAGTTTTCAATGCTTTCTTTACTTCGCAGAGTATCGCTCTTAAAAATGAAATTTTAGTGCCTTCCATCGTTGGCAGGAACAAACCAACTACATAATCAAGATTAGCCACTTTGAGTTCATTACCTTGCTGCACCAGGTAGCGATGCAAATCCTCCTTGCTTCTAAATCTTTGAATTAATTCTTGTGGTTGCACTCTTTTCATTGCATCATTCATTGACTCCATCTTGTTTACAGATCTAAGAAATGATATTCAAATTTAAGTTTATTGATTTCAATTATTTACCTCTGTAAAACTTACTATTAAATGTGGGCATCCTATAGGAGGTCAACCTCTAAGTAGGATATGGAGAAAGTTTTGAGTACTGGTTTCAAACTTGAGAGATTGATATCAATTTCTACTGTTATAGTTCCATATTTTTAAATTTAAATTGGTACGTACTTAATTAGGAGCAGCTCCTAAAATGCTAGTACTTAATTAGGAGCTTTAATTAAAGCTAGTACTTAATTAGGAGCACCCTAATTTTAATCATAAAAATGACAAAATACCTCCTAAAGCAGTACGTACTTAATAAGGTGCACCTCTTAAATCGGTACGTACTATAATCAACTTATTATTGATAGCAAAAATGGTTACTTTCTCATCTATATTTAGAGCTAGATTGTCTCTTAGCACTCATATTCTTCTCTTATACTCTAAAAACTTCCCTTAAAACGTTTAGGCTTGCAAACCTCTCATATAAGCTCTTAGTTATAGAGGCAGTTTTATAATTTTAAATATGAGCGCTAAACATTCTAAGAAAAACAACAGCACTTCCATCAAACTAAATGAGACTTACCTTTGGCGTCAATAATACATATAATAATAATAATAATAATAATTTGAGCACATTGAGGTCTCTGGGGACCCCCGATCAAAAAGCTTTAAAGCATATAAGGGTCAAGCCCTTTTAATATTATTTAAATCATCTGATCTGTACAATCTCTCTGGTTGTCTCATCATTGATTCTATTTCAATTAATTCTTTGAAAATTCAATCAAAATAATGAATTATTGTGAGCCCACAACTGTCTTAGATATACTCTTTCTTTGTAAAAGTTGAGTATGTATTTGTCAATCTCTTTCTCTTCTTCTTCTCTGTCTCTGGATCTGACTCCATCATAGATTGCGAACTCTACTTATTCTTAGAGCTCTTGCATAGTTTCATCAAACAATCTCAGTGTTCTGTAGTTGATTTCCATGCAGTCAACAGAGTTACAAATAGGGCACCATCTCCCATTTACCTTTAGGTCATAAAGTCCCACTTCCTAAAACATCTTTAATTAATTTTATTATTATATAGTATACAAAATTCCCAAATCTTTTATATTCTATTTAATAACTTTGTTTAATTGTATTGGATAATATCGAGATATATCATAAATCTATGGGGTTAAGGGATCTAGAGGTTTCTGGGTTTTCAAAAGTTTAGGTTCTCTGGCTTTGGGCCAGAGTGTTGTTTGTTATTAATAATAAGAAATTTTACATTTGATCTTTGTGGTGCTTGCTCCCTTTTATGTCTATGATTAGTGTTGATTTGTGTTGATTTGTGTTTAAGTTTTAGTATTAAATAGCTTAGAATATTTGGGTGATTCCCAACATATCTTTGGGTCAACTTTCTCATATTTAGGGTGATTCTCTAATAATCTTTAATTTCACTATTAGATAGTAAACATGAGAATTATTGTTCGTGACGTATTAGGAATTTCGGGAGTGATTCCTTCTAATTCGTATCTTAGTGTTTTCTTCTATTGTATGGAAGAAATGGTTCCACTAAGTTTTTCCCGTTTAGGTTTTGAGGTTAAGGTTTCTTGAAAGGTGGATTGCGATTCTTCATGAGGTTTTGACAGTGTTTGTTTCTTCTACTTGTTTGTTGGTTTATCGTGTAAGTTAGAGATGCTGAGTAACTGTAGACTAGATTTCTTCAGTCAGGCCTCATACCTAGTTGAAGTTGAAAATATCAACATGAACAGAGAGTGGACTTTGGGTTTTGTGTGTGGAGCTGGGTAAGTGAAATAATTAGACGTAAGTTCACTGTTTTAGAAGTTAATGATTGCTTGACTGAGGTAATCAATTCGAAAATTAAGAAAACCTATGTAGTGTGTGCTCCTGTGTGCTGGGCTTATTGTTTAGCGCCCAGCTGAGTTGTGAACGGATGCTAAAAGGTGTACTGACTTAAGGGTGTCAAAAAGCTGACATACTCTATGATTATGGCCACTCGTGAGTATGTATGTACATCTTTGTTAAAACACACCTCTGGACATTGTAGTCCAGCTGGAGGAAGTTCGCTTTTCGGACTAATGAGACAAAAATTTGTCTCAAGTTTAGAACGGTTCGACTGTCCCTCCTCGTTCCAACTCGTTTTACTTAACTTTTTAAGTTAATATTTTTGGCAGCAATAAAAAAAGTGATAGCTGTGAGATTAGCTCTCATAAAGAACTACCAGAGCTATCACTTGAGGTCTCTATTATCAAAATAGAAATTAATAATAGAAAATAAATGGCAAACAAGTTTGTGGGAGACAGAGAGGAAGAGAAAGGTATTAATGAAATTCCTATGCAAACTGAAGAAGTAGAAGTCTACTTTTGTGTGAAGTGTGAGAAAGACTTCGCTCATAAATCTTGTTGGTTTAGGCATATGAAAGAGCATAGAATAGCAAAGGCAACTGTTTACTTAAAGCACGATAAAATCGACGGAAAGTATGATTGCTTCGAATGCCATAAAAAGTATGCGAATACAAGAGATTTAAGGAAGCATCTTTTAAAAGCTCACAAGAAAGATTTAGAGATTGAAAAGCATGAAGATGAGTTGAAGCTACTAAAATAAAAGAAAAGCGAGAGAATCTTCGAAAGTGGTAGAGCTCAAACAAGCTAGGGAATCAAAATTTGTGAGGAAATCACGCAACCTACTAGCATCCGAAATCACATAGATCATGATTAAAATTCAATATTAAAAGATTCCTGTTCTTGCCAAAATTGACCAAGACACTTCACTTAAAAGCTACCTTAAATTAGAAGACTCCTTTGATAAGAAAGTTATAAATGATCATCAATATGCATACAAGGTTTATCCCTTAAACTATCTATTCAGTGATAAAAAATAATAAATGGAGTTTACAAATGAGTATCAAATACTCAATCAAGCAAAATTCATAGAAGGTAGTTATTTGAACAAGTAAGATGCTATTCTCCGTGCTAAGAATCATGTTGCTTTCAGACTACCACTCTTTGAAAAGACCCTAAGAGATTTCATTACAGATAAACGGAATCATAAGTAGATTGGATAAATAGCAACTAAGACCAAAAAAAGTATTAAAGAGCTTCACAAGTTAGGATTTGCTCATAAAGAATTAAAGCCAATTTGTATAGTAAAAACATTGAATAAAAGTTCTTGGAATAAAAAAGCCTTTGTTAATTCTAAATTTTATCTATTTTTAACATTTTTATACTAGAATTGTAGCACGTATTAAATTGCATCCGAATTGTTAAATTAATTAAAAGTTAAATATTTTTATTAGAGAAATTTCAATCAATGAACTTTCCAAACTCAAATTTGAAGCAAATTTGAATAGTAAATGTATTGAATAAAAGTTATAAGAATAAAAAAGCCTTTGTTAATTCTAAATTTTATCTATTTTTAACATTTTTATACTAGAATTGTATTACGTATTGAATTGCATCCGAATTGCTAAATTAAATGGAAAAAAAATAATTTATAAGAGAAATTTCAATCAATGAACTTTCCATACTCAAATTTGAAGCCAATTTGAATAGTAAAAGCATTGAATAAAAGTTCTTTGATTAAAAAAGCGTTTGTTAATTCTAAATTTTATCTATTTTTAACATTTTTATACTAGAATTGTAGCACGTATATAATTGCATCAGAATCATTAAATTAATTAAAAGTTAAATATTTTTATTAGAGAAATTTCAATCAATGAACTTAATATACTCAAATTTGAAGCAAATTTGAACAGTAAAATTATTGAATAAAAGTTCTTGGAATAAAAAAGCTTTTGTTAATTCTTAATTTTATCTATTTTTAACATTTTTATACTAGAATTGTAGCACATATAGAGTTTCATGCGAATTGTTAAATTAATTAAAAATTAAATATTTTTATTAAAGAAATTTCAATCAATGAACTTAACATACTCAAATTTGAAGCAAATTTGAATAGTAAATGTATTGAATAAAAGTTATAAGAATAAAAAAGCCTTTGTTAATTCTAAATTTTATCTATTTTTAACATTTTTATACTAGAATTGTATTACGTATTGAATTGCATCAGAATCGTTAAATTTATTAAAAATTTAATATTTTTATTTGAGAAATTTCAATAAATTAACTTTCCATACATAAATTTGATGCCAATTTGTAAAGTAAAAGTCTTTAATAAAAGTTCTTGTAATAAAAAAGCCTTTGTTAATTCTTAATTTTATCTATTTTTAACATTTTTATACTAGAATTGTAGCACGTATCGAATTTCATCCAAATCGTTAAATTAATTGGAAATAAAATAATTTATAAGAGAAATTTCAATCAATGAACTTAACACACTCAAATTTGAAGCCAATTTGTATAGAAAAAGCAATAAATAAAAGTTCTTGGAATAAAAAAGCATTTGTTAATTATTAATTTTATCTATTTTTATCATTTTTATACTATATTGTAGCACGTAACGATT
>ARYC01002498.1:0-29264 GCA_000711775.1 Oxytricha trifallax
AAGAAAAGAAAGAGAAGCCAAATCCCTTTACGGGAAAATTTAATATGTGAACTTATTCATTCGTTTAAATCTAAAACTTATTTATAAACACAATCTCCCTTCTCTTGCGCATACTTTAGCTTTATCATCGCTGACTCTCTTAGCAGCACTCTTAATAAAATCTACTGTATCAATCTTTAGGTCGTGCATCAAGTGATAGAGTAGGAGTTTCTTGTAGTGGCCTTTCAATAACCCCCAATATAATTCAATACCATTGAACTGAGGACTGTAGGGAACATTAAATACAGGTGTTATGTTTAGCCTTTCATATTCCTTCCTTGTGTCTTTAGTTTTATGGACAGATAAGTTATCTTCAAACAGAATAATCTCTTAGTCGGCGTACTTATCTCTGAGTTATTATAAGAACTTTATGCATTATTCGGTCTTTATTGAACGAGGGTGGATAACATAAGTCTCGAGGCCATTATCTTCGCTTATTCCACCAAGAATTGCATGAGTTTAAATCTTAACCTTTTAATCATATACTCCAATGTTGCTATACCTTTTATACCAAGACCTTGATATGAAGATATTAAACGTGAATACTGCCTCATCAGCGTGTATGAACTTAATGTTGTTAGTAATAGCCCTCTGCATCTAATCGAATATATAATTTAAATTATCCTTATAAAATGGAACATTAAAGTCAATCACTCTCTTAATGTGATTGACTATCTTGTAAGATATTCCGTTATTTTTATATATGTTAGCTATAGATTAAGCAGATATGTGAAGCTCAGGAAATTGGCGATGAAACATCACAGCCCTCTAGGCTAGAGAGAAATGAGCCCAGTATTTAAGAGTCTTATCATTAATAAGATAGTCAATATGATGCTGCTAAAATTTACGAGGTCTTTTAGGCTTAGAATTAAGCTGTTATCTCTATAAATTCAATGCTAATAGACAGTGAACCTCACAGTTGCAGGAGATTTATGAAGTAGCCTTGCTATTGATGTATAACTAAGAATAGGCCTGAGTTGATCACCATATTAATCACATCCATAACGCAACTTAAACAATAAATCTATATACTCACTGTCATAAACTGACCCCAAACCTCGCATATACTCACTTAAACTACTAATATTTAAACATTAAACCCCTACATAAACCCTATTAAAACCTTAATAATGTATGCACTAATAGTCTACTTTTATCAATCAAAAACTCAATCAAACTACTGAAAGGGTTTTGGGGTTTTGATTGGGTTAGTAGAGAAATTAGGCCAATTTTCAAAATGAGAAATAGAAATCAGCGAAATTTAGGGTCTATTTATGATGAGTAACATTTAGTTTTACTGCATAAGCTTAGGTATGGTAGAGTATTAATAAAGACTAAGTCAAACCAGTACTGAATTATGCAGCTATAGCAAAGCTTTTACACAAGAGTGCCTCAACTGTTAGGTATCACTGCATGTTAGCTGTTAGCATTATAATTCTGGTACTTTAAGACACCCAGTAAGAAAATAAAAGTTCTCACAGCACCATATTGACTACCTCTGCGACTCGAAGACTTTGAAGTATTTGGCACACTTTCCATTAGACTAGCGAACTGTGATGTTTCATCGTAAGTTTCCTGACATGCGTATCTCTCCTTAGACTATAGCCAATATTTATAGAAGAAATGGTATTACTTTCAAGACTGTCAACAAAGTGAAGAGAGTGATTGATTTTACAGTGCAATTTTATAGTAATAATCTAATCTATATCTTTGATTAAATGCAGAGGGCTATTGATAATAACATCAAGTTCAAACACGCTGATGAAGTTGTTATTACCTTCAACACCTTTATTAATAAGTCTTGGTATAAGAAGTATGATAATCTACGATTAGAAAGTAAAGGTTGTAACCCATGCAATTTTAGTAGGTATTAGTGAAGATTCTGGCTTAGAAAGTTATGCTATTCATCCTCGATCTATTAAGCGAGAGTAGTACATAGAGTTCCTACATAAGTTGAGAGATAAATACATCGATTAGGAAATCATCCTGTTTGTTGACAACCTCTCAGTTCATAAGACTAAGAAGTCTAATAAAGCTTGTGAAGAGCTAAAAATAACTCCTGTATACAACGTTCCTTACAGCCCTTAATTTAATGGAATTGAATTCTACTGGAGTTAAATCAAGACTCACTACAAGAAACTGCTGCTGTATCACCTTATGCATGACTTGCCCATCGATACAGTAGACTTGATTCAGAGTAGCTGCAAAAGAGTGAGCATCGATAAGACAACAGTTAGTGCGAGAGAGGGAAGAATGAATGTTTATAAATAAGTTTTTAATTTAAATGAATGAATTAGTTCACATATTAAACTAACCCATAAAGGGGTTTGGCTTCTCTTTATTCTCCTCTTTATATGGCTTGCTTGGACTCATATTTCTCCTCTTAGTGCCAGCTCCTGCATCTATGTTCATTTCATCTGGCTTTTAAATATCTTTATAAAGTCTCTTGCTTACTTCATGAATGGTCTATGACTTTCTCTCTCTGTGAACCTTTGCATGTTCTTTCATTAAAAATATACCAGTTCCAGGATTCCCTAAAGAGTTATATATCAAAGCTTACTAGAGATCTTCTTAAGCTCTGCGAGCCAAGTCTCGCTTATAAGTATGCCTTGCTTCTTTTAATCTTCAGGAAAAATAAAGTAGCGTTTCTTGTGAGCTTCTTCAATGATCTCTCTGAGATAACTCTCTTTTAAAGTGCCAAGAACATCAAAGAAGAAGCTCCTTTCTGGAAGCTTGTTAGAGAGTTGTTTCTTGGTAGGAAGATAAACTACCAACTGTTCATCTTATATCGCATCCTCGTAGAGATTAGTGACTGAAATCTCTGGGTAGTTTGGTATATCTATCAACTTTATTTCATTGTTTTTGAAAGCTTTCTTCTCATCTCAGAGTATAGCTTTTAAGAATGAAATTTTGGTACCTTCCATCGTTGGAAGGAATAAACCCACTATAGTATGTGATTAAGTATATGTCACATGCATTTTACCATGCTGAGTGAGGTATCGATAGAGATCTTCCTTGCTTCTAAATCTTGAGATCATTTCTTAAGCTTCAACCCTCTTCATTGCAGTACTTATAGATTCTATCCTTGCTCCTTCTCTTGTTATTGAATTTCGAATTTTAATATATAGAGTTCTGGATAACCTGGTAAAAATACTTAGAGAAAGCTGGCAGAAGCTGTAACAAACTGCAGAGATGGAGCTCCATTTTTATCAATTTAGTTCCATTTAATTAGTACTAAACTTGTTAAAATTTAATTAGTACCGGTACTAATTCGGTTTAATTTTAATTGGTACCAATTTAATAGTACCAAAACTTAATTAGTACCTAGTTTTAAACTAATGAGGTTTTAATAGAAAAGTTCCAAAATGGTTCAAAACCTAATTGGTACCAGTACCAACCTGAAATTTATCTAAGTTGGTACCAAAATTAAAAATATTAAGCATGAAATTAGAAAAATTGTAGTTATAAACTAAGCATAAATATGATCTCTAATACTTCAAAATCAACCATTATTGCTGTAGGATCAACTCCTATACAGAGTTACTATAACCAGAGAGATTATTAGAGCTTAATAATAGAAATTTAAATTTTATTTAAACATGGCGGCTAACTTAAATCGTAAAGCAGTTTCTCTTGGAGCAGGATAATCATAACTAAACTTTGGATCCTCCAAGAAACCAGAAGTTGTCTATATAGAAAGGGAGGTTGAGCAAAGAGTTCGAGAGTTTGAAGCAGAGGTCTTTAACATTGAAGTTTAAAACAAGAAATAGAGTGCAGAAGTGGGAGTTTAAACATAAATTGAATTGGTTGAGAAAGAAAAGGAGCAGCAACAGATAGTCAAAGTTAAAACATTTTAATGTAAAGACTGCTAAAATTTCTTCTCAGCAGAGTCTAGCTTGAAGAGGCACATCAAAGAGATATACTCTTGTAGAGCTAAGATCTACTATAAGCATGATAAAGCAATGGTAGGTATTAGTGCACAACATGCATGAAGTCTCAAACTCACTAAGCCAAAGTAAAGAGGCATATGTAAAAGCGCCACTTAAGAGAATTCCTTATTAAAGATGAAGAAACTTAAAAGCTTATACCTGCTAAAAGACAAAACAACTCTCTTGAGTCATAAAGAGAACAGGAGGAAAGGCTCAAGAGACAGAAGTGATTTGAATCAATGAATCAGCCAGCAAATGGTACTCTTATAGCATGTCTTTAAGAAAAGAGCTATGTATATACCTGCATTGATTGCAATTAATATTGACAGCTGTATTGAAAATTACTTGCATTTTGACCTGCCAAACAAGGATAAACTTATAGTGGTTGATGATTATGCTTACAAAGTATATCCTTTCAAGTATCTCATTAAAAACGAGCAGTATCAAAATGAATTTGCAAATGAATACATAATTTTGAGAGAAGCTTAGAAAAATAGTTTAAAACCTTACTTAGACTCGATGGAGTTATTCTTGGCCATGGCTTTGTAGCATTAAGACTAAAAAAGTTTGAAATGACTTTGAGAGAGTATCTCTATCAAAATAGATACCCAGATGATTTAAATGATATACTGTTAGAAATTATTAAGGGTGTATAAGAGCTTCATGAACTTGGGTATGTGCATAGAGATTTAAAGCCTGAAAATGTTATGTTAAATCTATGTCCATTAGAAATAGTCGTCATTGATTTCAATAGAGCGATAAGATAAGAAATAGTGACTTTGGCTAAGGAGTTTGGCACACCAGGATACTTTCCAATCAGGGAGAAGTGGACTAATGGCTCAGTTCAGAGGGATGTTTGGGCAGTTGCTGCAATAATCTTCGAGTGCGATATGGAAAGTATGTTTTACTTTGGAACAAAGCACAAGAAACAATCAATAAGTTTGGCTTCTAAACATATATAGTAGGAAGATGTCTGCAATTAAATTAAGAAGCTTGTAGAGATGATAATCGTAAAAGCTCCAGCTTATCCTATATATTGTAGGAATACATTCAAAATTGGGAAATTAATTTAAATCAAATTTATTATAATTTAAAATCTTGGCAGTTAAAGTTGTCCAATTTAAACGATCTTCGGCTCATTCGATAGGGAATTCAAAATTAGCTGGACTTTACTATTGGCGGTACTATTATATCTCATCGAGGGAGCGAGATAACTTCACTTTAATGTGAGGGTATAATTTTATGAATTTTAGGCGTTTAATTAAAGTGAAGTTATCTCGCTCCCTCGATGAGATATAATAGAACCGCCAATAGTAAAGTCCAGCTAATTTTGAATTCCCTATCGAATGAGCCCAAGATCGTTTAAATTGGACAACTTTAACTGCCAAGATTTTAAATTATAATAAATTTGATTTAAATTAATTTCCCAATTTTGAATGTATTCCTACAATAATCATTAGAAGATGCACTTGAGACACTAAAGAGAGCTAAGTTCAAGAGATACCACAAAGATAAGCTGATAAAATTCGTCTGATTTAAGTCAACTAATAATCATTAAATATACATTAAATTCATAAAAACTTGCATTTTCTCTTTTAACCCCAATAAGTCCCCAACTATACCCTACAAATCAAAGCACTTATAAACCTCACTAAGGGGTTTTAGGGTTTTGAATGACACTGCACCTTTTAATCAGACAATTTTTCATTTTTTAAATATATTTGATTAATCTATAATTTAATTTCAGTTTATTTAAAAATATCATGAATTTAAGCGGCCTCCGCTCGGAGAGATTACTCTAGAATTTACATAATAATAAATTTAATAATTTTATCACTAATTAAATATTAACAAGATATCTTTATTTATTTTAGTAGTTCAAAGGTGTTAATGGCAGAAATGAAAGAACATTTAGAAATGGAGAATAAGTTACAAAGTGTAGTACAATATTTATAGATGTTTGAATGAGTTTAAACTACTTATGGATAATGATACTATCATAATATTTATATTTATAAACCAAAGTGAGAATATGGATGCTGATAAAGATATTTATTATTGATTAATAATTTAAAGTTATTAAGACAAAAACTTACCACTAAATTAAAATATAAAATTTCAGTGCAAAAACTTCCCTAAAATTTTTTTTATATAAAATAATAGTCCAGGGAACTTACCCTGTACCAATTGTAAATTATCTCTTATCAAAATTTCCAGCTAGAATGCTCTTTGCATTAGTATATTTCTTAAAATTTATAAATTCCATTTTTTTACCATTGTTTAATCTTTTTTTTTAATTTATATTATAAAGCCTTTACTTTTACTCTTGTAATTTGAGGATAATTATTTTATAACTTTAGAAGTTCTTAAATATATCTCATCTTTCCATTCTTGATGGTTTTTTATACTTTCTAGAATTTATTTATTTTAGGTGATTTTTGTAGTAAGATCGGAAGTAATAATAATCATAGAAATCAGCAATCAGATATAAAAAGTGCTATCTTTAATTAAATTATTTAATAGTATATGTGAAATTTTTTTTATAAATTAAGCATTATAGAGTGGATCATTTTCATTATAAATGAGAGACTTGTTTGAGTTAGATATTTATCTTTTAGAGACATATATATCTGTGTTGTAATGGTTAGCTAATAATAATCCCAGTTATATAATTATATAATGCTTTGTTAAATCTGAAGCATGTCAGTTAAGTTTTATTTATTTGAGAAAACTTTCTTTTCTTAGTTCATAATTCTTATTAATCTGTATATTGCTATTTCTCTATTATTTTATATTATCGCATTTAGTTTTCAGAAAAAGAGAATGCATTATTTATATTTTAATTTTTAGTATATTAACACAGAAAGATTTGAAGGTTGTTAGTTTTAATAGTATCAATTATGAAATGAGAAATGGGAAATTAGTTTTAGTTATTAAAGCATGCAGTATTTAATAGATAAATATATATAAACTAGGATAATTAAGAGATTAAGAAATAAATAATGGTGGAGTGACTTGCAAAAAAAATAAAATTTCACTACTAACTCCGGATGATGAAAAACAAGAAATTTTAACATGAGGGCTTTACAATTAAACAAATCAGATCTCTTTTAAATAGTCTAAAACACTCTTCTTACTGTCCTGTCGATTTATACGACTCGTATTTTCAATATTAACCCACTTTATTTAACCCTTATCATTCAAAACAATTATACATATTTTTACAAGGGTCTGTGTATTTCTTTGAATATTTGTTATCCCTATGTTTCTATTATTTCGACCTAATTCATTTCTTATTCTTAAAGTTTGTAGTTGTATTCACAGCCCTTGAGTTCCAATTATTTCGTAACCTAAGATAATAAACCAAATATATTATAGGGAATATTATTAAGAATATGATGTTAGAGAATTGTAACTAAATATTGAATTGTTAAATATCTTTTCTACCTTCTTAATAATATATTTTTTCTAAAATAAACTCTAAAGTTTATTATTAATTTTAAAATTCTATTACAATTTGTTTCTCTTATTATAATAAACTAATGAATTGAGATAGACATTATTAATTATTTTTTGAGATTTTTGTAAAATTGACATATAGGGTTGAATTTTTTTATTATTTTAATTGTGTTTAAGAAACTATATTGGTAAAATAAATTGTTTTATGTCGAAGACTTTAAATTATTATCTCAAATCTTTGCTTATTGTTACATCGGAACTAACTTTAATAAATTTATTTGGATAGATATCTTAAGTCTGCTAATTCAATGTAATCATATTATTTTTCTTAGACACTAATTCATTATAATTTTTCCATGATTATATATTCTATCTTTTAACAGGAATTAAAGTTGCTTGCAATATATTTCTAATGTCAAGTAACAGCAATATAAAAATCTTCATAATACTAAATTTATCAATTCTTCCTCATCTTTGAGAGTAAGTGCATAATATTTATTTTATTTTATAAGAGGTATTACCTAAATATAAACAAAGTATGAATTAATAAATTTCAGTAGGCAATTTTTATTAATTAAACCTGACAAGTTTTATATTGTATTTATTTTTTGAGATCTATGTTAATCAGCAGTTTTAAAAGCATTCTATAAATTGGAGCTGAACTAGCATAGATATTTTCTAGATCAAAGTTAAATTATTTTACACAATAATAAGTTTTTGATTTTATCTTCCTCATTATTAAAATTCTACTTTAAATAAGAAATATTATTTCTATAAATTTGACTCACATATATGTTTATAAATAACAATTTTATTATTTTTAAGCTACTTTCTATATTATATTATGAAACTCTATATCGTATTAAGTTTGAGTTAATTTTTACTTAAAAAATAAGTGAGTTTTCAATGTCATTATCAGCAATACATATTCACATTTTAATTTATTTTAATTAATGTTAATTATAAAATTTAAGAAATAGAGTTATTTTAAAAGTGCAATTAACCACTTATTTAATATTTAAAATCTGATAATATATTTAAATGACAAAAGCATTTTAATTTTAATCATTTATTGAGCATCAGATTTGATAATTTATATAAAACTCTATTAATAATGGGATAATAAAAAGAAAATTTATCTTAAATATATACTTCATTTTATAATTTATTAAACTTGATTTCCTTCTGATTAATATGTTATTAATTTAATAAACATTAACTAGCATTCACTAAGAGTTATCTTTAAAAACAAGTTTTGGCTGCTGCAATAACTTCTAGTCCTCCTCCTGTCCTCTAACTGCAGCTGTTACAGGAAACTTAAAGGGTATATGGAACTGACATTAACTCCACTTGAAAAAATAGGGTTCCAAAATATTCCTTTTTAATCAATTAAAGGAATAAAAGCATTCTTTCAAGCAAAAAAAGAACAATGTTCCAGTTAAAGTTGAAATTAGCCTAAATAAAATTGAAATTTTAGTAAAATACCTGGCTAATCAACAAGCGTCAAAACTAGACAGGAACTTCAACAAGATGAAGCCATAAACTTTGTTTAACCTGATCTTTAATGATTGATAAAATACTAAAGATTGGGAATTAAATTCTTTAAAAATACAAAAGCTGCCAATGTTTTAATATATCTAAATTAAATCACATGTAATAATTATTTATATATTTAAATTGGGAATAAAACTGTCATTTCTTATTTTCTAAAATTCAGAGTAAATAATGAAATTTTATATGATAACTATTATTCTCATTTTTATATTAATTTTTTAAAGCGAAGTCAACTTTGAATTTGAATATGTATTTTAAGTGTTTTATTGAAAATCTTATATATTTTACATCCGCAAAAACTAAATTCATCATTGATTTCACTAAACAATATATATTTAGTATTTCAAAGTAAGAGTAATATATAATTAGAAGTTATTAAATTTATAGAAAAGCCATGCAAGATAGTTATCAAGTTGCAAATAAAGCAGAAGATAGAGCTAAGAAATCTTTTACTTTCCATTTTTTAATTGATTAAAATTTTAATATAAAATATAAAATTTGAATTTCAAGATCAACAATGATTTATGCATCGAACATCAAGCTTTAACGATTTTAAAGGTTGAAGCTTGAGTAATTGAGAAAACGTTTTATATAACAGTCACTTTAAGTACTGTTGATAATATAATTAAATAATAAAAGTGTGTTTTGATATGTAAAAATAAAATTTTATATAAATGAGGAAATAGCTTTAGCTAGAATGTATGTTTAAAGAGTATTTTCATTTGCTAAACTCTTTTTTTTAAACTGTATTAATAATATATCGTTCTGTCTCTATATAATAATCTAACAAATTATAGAATTTAAAAGATTAATGATAGATATTAGCATAATATATTGATTGTAAATTACTTAGATTTTATTAAAAATCCGCATAATTTTATATTTTTAAAATTAAAACAAAAAATATAAACTTAGAAGATTTTATCGAAATAATGGAATGAGGAGACCCAAGATGAGCTAATAATAAGATTCGTTTAAAAAAAAGATATATAAGATTACATAGTTTATCACGGTAAACAAATTAAAAATAGAAATATGGTCGGGCTATTTCTTCCAAGTTAAAGAATGTTCTAATTTAATCTCTAAAAATTACAATTTTTGACAACAGGAATGCTTTAAACATTAACGATGTAGTTTATTTAAAAATACCATCTTGTCCTAGACTCACAATGAAACCTATCTATGAAAAAAATCCAAATAAAATCAAGATATTCCAAAACTATTGCCGGCAATATGATATGTCAAAAATTAAATACTAAAATGGAATTTTACTTTGACTATAAGGTTACAACGAATGGAGTCTTTTTAGAGAGACAACTAGAGATTGTAATGGAAAAAGATTTAGAGGGTTTATCAGTAATCAACTAAGTAAGCCATTATAGCAACAGAAGAATGGGAACAAAAATTAGATAAATTTCCTTTTATTTCAGGTTAGTATTATTATTTTTTAAATAATAAAACAAAGAAAAAGAGTAGATCAATTAATTTGATTCAAAGCATGAAATTTGTAGAGTAAGAGAAAAACTTTGAAAATTACTGACACAATGAATTTAGAAGAAAGTTAATTCTTTAAATTTTAATAAATTAATAAAAAAGCAATCACCACGTCAGTTGTTAAAACACTCTTTCTTCCATTAATTTTTATTAGAGAGCACTTTCTATAATCTACAAATATTATTTGTATAGAATTCTTTGTATGAAACTAATTCTTTATTAAATTCAATGATTTTATTAAAGAATAAGGAGTAAATGATTAATTAAGAATTATTATTTTATTTGATCAAATCAATTAAAAATAGAGTATAAGATAATATACACTCTTTTTTATATTAAAGGGAAAATAACTCAAGGCAATGTGGATTCAATTATTAGTCTATATTGATTAAATTTAATTCAATTTAATTATAAATTTTAATTTATCTACTAAACCTCTTATCTTAATTCTTAAAAAGTTCATGGTTTTTACAAGAAAAGAAAAGTGTTGTACTCTTAAAGGGCAAATATATATTTTATATAATATATTATGAATACATTTGATTTGGGAAAATGAATTAAAATTAAAATTAATTAATCATTAGTTACCTTCAGTTATGTTTTTGGAAAATGTCTCCAAACCCTGACAATATTATAGTCTCTGGATAGCGCATTAAAAATGAGACGGTGGTTGTTATTTCTATAATGAATTTATCTCATCGCCCAAGCGAGAAAAACTCATTATACTATTTTTGGGAGTTAGCTCAAAATCAAAATATCTCGCTTCCTTGAATGATTTGGGAATAATGCCAATAGTAATGTCCAGCTTGAATTGCGGGATCTACCGTAGAATAAATTTATTTTTGAATTTTGAGTCACTATGGATTTGATAACTGCCATGATTTTAATATTTAATTAATTTAATTTTAATTCATTTTTCCAAATCTAATGTATTCCTACAATATTGATTAAATACAAAAAATTAGGAATTATCATACTTGAAATAAAATACAAATGATGCAAAAATGATAATAATAGAATAATTATAACTTTTTATGCGAAACGTCTTAGTTTGTGCGATCATAATATTAGATTATTGAAATTCATTTTCAAATATATTATATTTAATTTTAGATACTTTATATATATGAAAATCCAAAATAAATCTGTTTAACGAATAAGAAAATCGAGTATCGTATCAACTTTCTAAACCTATACTATACTAAATAGTAAAACATATTCATTAAGAATTTAAGCTAGACATATTACTCAGAACTAAAGAAGTATTAACAAAACTCCAATTGAGTAAACACTAATATTCCCAACCCAATGAAATGAGATATAAACTTCTTGATAGACTAATAGAAGCTAAACAATCTAACATCGACCCAAATATTTTGTTACATGGTAAATCTTATTAATTAATAAACTTACTTAGCCCTTTTTTCTAAGCTGAGTTGTAATTAAGAAGTATGCATGAAAGAGAGCTTCTCACCAACACTCTCTAACAAAGTGACTATGAAAATATTGCAGGTCAACGTCATGAAGTGAACTATCAAGTCTCCACATTCAGAACAAGTCAAAGATACAGAAAGAATACTGAAAAAAAATAAATGGAAAAAGAAGCAAAGTATTCTTAAATGAAAGTAATTATTCCATACTAGAGAAATCAAACACTTAAAAGGGCTTGTTCTTTATATATTATCATATATATATATATATATAGGATTGGAGTCCCCTAGAGACCTCAATATGATTTTATTATTATTATTATTAAATTATTATTAATGTGCAATAAAAAGCATCACAGTTACTTCGCTCTCATAAAAAGAGAATTTTCTTAGTGTAAAAGATTTGATTTATTATTGATCTGGCTTTAAGCAACTATAAATTCGGAAAAATCCACAAACTATACTAAACTAAAAATAATATTATTTGTTATTATTTTACTTAAATTGAGAAAAGCAAATGAATAAAATACAATATTAAGGAGAAAGATCGTATGTATATATTAGTATCTATTTAAAACTTAATAAAATATAAATAATTTATTTTCTGATTGCATTTTGAATTAAATTTTAAATCTTAAAATTCATGATTGATATTGTATGAATACTATCGAAAACACTATATTAATTAATATAATAATTTTTAATCATAAATTATAGGCAGTTTTAGTTGTCCAATATACGATCTTGGGTATATTTAATTGAGATATCAATATTAGCAAGACTAAATTATTGTAGATACTATTTTCTCTTATCCCTGCAGAGAGGGAACTAGAATTTTTTGTGAGGGTTTAACTCTATGCATTTAAAAATGTTTAATTAAAGTCTCTATGGTTGAGATAAAATAGATTCACCACAAAAAAATATATCTTTTAAGTTTCTGGTCAAATGAGTTCAACTTTTTTTGGAATTGGACTGCCCTAACTGCTATAATTTAAAATATTTATAATTTAAATTTAATAAATTTCCAAATACGATTGAATTTATATATTATCTTTTTCTTTTCATAATATATTAATGATAATAGAATAAGGCATCTACTCATCATTCAGACTCTTAAATATATTTTTTGAGAATATAGTAAAGAGAATTAATTTGATTGATAATGAGATTTTATAAATAAATTCGAGAGAAATTACGAATATTATTGTTTAAAGCTTCAATATCTGTTTCAATCTTTTCATTTTCATCATCTTTTCCATCTTTCATTCAAGTTGCTGGAGCCAAACATAAACTACAGCTGAGTTTAATTCTAATTTTCAACAACACCCGCTCTGGGAGGAACTCCATTATGTTTAGAGAAAATTTTGTAAATTTTTATAATGTTTAATAAATTAATTATTAATTTAATATTAATTAATACATCTCAAAAAAGATCCCTTATAACTTTAACTTATTAGTATAAAACAAAATATTTGATCATTTATATTAAATTAATAATTAATTTATTAAACGTCTTAAATTTACAAAATTTTCTCTAATCATAATGGAGTTCCTCCCTGAGCGGGTGTTGTTAAAAATTAGAATTAAACTCAGCCATAGTTTAGGTTTGAGCTCCAGCAACTGATTGAATGAAAGATGGAAATGATGATGAAAATGAAAAGATTGAGACAGATATTGAAGCTTTAAACAATAATATTCGTAATTTCTCTTGCATTTATTTATAAAATCTCATGATTAATCAAATTAATTCTCTTAATTCATTTTTACAAAGTAAATGTATGAGAAAATTGGATGAAAGAAAATTAAATACAAGTACAAATCATAGAATATTTTATCTTCAATTATGTTTAATTTGTAGAGATTAGAAATCATTTAATTTCATTCAAATAAGTTTTCTATTATTAAGGCAATCTTGATATAATCTTTATTATTATTAAAGCCAGTTCTTGATTTTGAGTTTCTTTTTTTATTTCATTTATTCAGAATGCTTGAATAATCAGTGGAAGTATTACATTTTAAGTATCTTGACTTCCGCAACTTCATTGCTATGAAGCAGTTTCTTGACATTTAATCTAATTTAAAAAATACAAGTAATTTATGGCAAAAAGATATTTAATTAAAGAAACACGTAACATGTGGTGGTAATGTGGCTCGTATTTAATTTTTTGGAGATCTGTGAGCATACTGATTATCAGCTGTTAACTCTAAGATGTTATGATTATGTTTTCTCATCTTCACCTGTTAATTTAATCACAGTATTCACTCTAGCTATCTATCATTCTTGTTTTTTTTTTGAATTCTAAAAAATATAGTATTGTAAACGAAGTACGTGAAAATATGAAGTAACAACCAATTATAGGCACCATTAAAATCTAAGTTGAAAAATAAAGGGGGTGGAATGACCTGCTAATACTAGTGTCAAGAGATAGCAATTATTCATCATTTCCCCCAATAATAGTAGGAATACATTCAAAATTGGGAAAATATAATTAAGTAATTTGATAATAAATCAAAATCGTATCAGTAAGTTAAAGTTGACCAATTTGAACGATCTTGGGCTCATTCGATAGAGAATTCAAAATTAGCTGGACTTTACTATTGGCGGTACTATTTATCGCATCCCTGGAGCGAGATAACTTCACTTTAATTAAATGCATCTAAATTCATTAAATTATACCCTCACATTAAAGTGAAGTTATCTCGCTCCAGTGATGCGATAAAATAGTACTGCCAATAATAAAGTCCAGCTAATTTTGAATTCTCTATCGAATGAGCCCAATATCGTTCAAATTGGTCAACTTTTACTTACTGATACGATTTTGATTTATTATCAAATTAATTAATTATATTTTCCCAATTTCGAATGTATTCCTACAACATTATCGTATATCCCAAGATTATGCATAAATCTTTGAGGATGAGTCTAATGATTTTTTAGCTTAATGTTAGCTCTATTTTTGCATTTATAATGTAGATCTCCACTTCATTAATTTTTTTATATGAGTTACAGAGAATAAGCTTCTGCGATTCAGTGTTAATACAATAAGTTTTTCACAGTTAATTGTGTATTATGGTAGCTAAAATTGATTAATTAGCCTCTTATTTTCTTCTACAAATTCATCGATATCTCATTCAATACTGGGATTGTTGATTGCCGTCCTCCCAACACCGTCAGACCTCCAGGTTACATCATGTTCTTCTCAATCACATTTGAAACTCTAAGCCACATCCGTATCTCCAGCATCGTTAGGACTTCTCAAATTCTTTATTCTGTTAGAAAATTATATTATGATTATTTGCGTAAAATATGGAGATCACACAATTACCACGTGAAGGAGAGAATCAAAACTAAATTTTCAGCAGGCAGTAATTCATTTAAAAATTTATGGATGTAGATATTGGGTAGAAATTTATTTTGTGCTTAGTCCAACTATTAGTTGCAACTTAGAAGTATAAAATAATTTCATATTATATCTAAGAGGAGAAAATTAGAGTTAATAAATACTTTTAACAAAATGTTGGGGTATTTAAAAAATTAGCATTTTCTAATAATTATGAATATATATTAATAAATAATTATTAATGAATATATATATCTAATTAAATAATTATTTATCTTTTCAATTTCAATTGCCTTTATTTAGTAATTGAATAATGTATTAAGTAATATGCTTATATGTACTTACTTAATTCAATAGTAGTATTTTCATTATAACTTTTTTATTTTATTAAGAGCTTAAATAGAAAGAATTATGAAATTAATTAATGATATTTCAAAAGTTTAAAGTAATTCTAATTGATATTTAAGTTTCATACTCTCCTTTTCTTTAAAACAGTTTAATTGGAATTGAAATAACGTAAAATGCAATCAGTTATGAAAAATAAGAGGAAAAAAACTTGAATTGAAAAGGAAAATTAGTTGAAAATATAAGTGTTCGTATTTACAAATACTAAAATAGTATCATTTTCAAGAGTTATTATTTCTCCATTTTCATTCATATATTCTTACATTTTTCTATTCTACTTGTGTTGTTCCCGATCTGATCCCTCGTTCTTCTAGTCTTCAGTTTGTACCTTCAAAAGATCTTCACCAAAGTATTGATAAAAAATTATAATTTTTAAATAAGCTTTTTGTAACTAACAGATTTTGTTGAGTAACCAGGATCTTCTGCTCAGACATTTTTGATTTATTTATTAATATTAAATCAATTATTAATTATTTATAATTTTCGTAAAATTAATCATGAATATTGAAATATTAGTAAAATAAATTTATATAATCAAAGGCTAAATATTAGTAAATTTTACACATGTATAAAATAAGATCTAGTAATATTTAATAAACCTTCATAAAATATGATTTAATATAGAGATTTTTAAGAGACTTCAGATAATCAATTACTAATTGGTTGATTTATGATAAATACAAAGAAAATTGATAGAAGATAATAAGAATATAATTAAGATTAATAGAGGGGGCATTTGTAGAATATAATGGAAATGAAGTATCTCAAACAAGTTTGTTATCTTTTCATTCACCCTCATAAATATCTCCGTCAGAATGCCAGAATTATATTTAATGTCCTCTTTTACTCTGCCTACGAAATATTCCAAGTCAACAGCTACTCTAACCAAGTAAAGTCTCTAAAAAATAATAATTCTAGTTATGTTTTTTGTAACTTATTTTTTATGAGAGAGTGTAACTTATGCTAATCTTAATTATACTCTTATTATCTTCTATGATTCTTTTAATTTATTATAATTGTTTTAGTTCTTTATAAATAAAAACAAATATCAAATTAAAAGCTTGTAATTAATTAGTAAATATTGCACAAAAAAATGTGAAACCGTAAAGATTAATATAGTGATAAATATTTATAATGTTAAACAGGTCGATATAATAACCTTTTATTATTTTTTTAAAAAACTTTAGATTATATAGTCAGACAAGTTAATAGTTAAATATTAATAATTTACAATTTTTCTTTTAATTTTCGAAAAAGAGTTGACTTATTATGATTGTGCAAAAGCTATATAAAAGTATGTTGAAATTGGCGAAAAAGAAAATGAAATGCATGAAATAATAAAATATTAAGTTTTACTATGCGTATTAGTGTCAGTCCTTTATCACTTGGGATAATTCTTCGAAGGAAATCTGTCCATCTCCATTTGCATCGACTTGATTAATAATATCATTGACAGCTTCCTCTGAGATAGTCTTTCCGAAACCAAGAATTTCCTTGATTTCCTCAGATGAAATAAAGCCACTGTTGTCCTTGTCAAACATTCTGAAGGCCTGTTGTAATTTCTCGTTTTTGCAGAGATTTTTCTCATTCATAGAAGCAACGACGAATTCAGAGTAGTCTATAAATCCACTGCCATCAATATCTAAAGACTTAAACATCTTTTCGATATCAGTCTTGTCCATGTTCTTTCCCAAGAGCAAATCGTAACCTTCAAGAATGTCTTCAAGTGATAGACTTCCACCACCATTATTACCAGCTGCCAAGGAGCATGGGCTTGCATATTTCACTTGCCCACAGGCTAAGACCAGGGTGACATGATTGTACTTAGATCAAATGTCAAATTTTTCTTCAGGAGGCGACAATGGGCATCAGGCATTTCTTGAAAAACAGTATTGCTAACGCAGTAAGGGGCGAACCTTCGACTGGGGGCGGCCAGGGGCACCACGCGATTCACCACATTCTCTTCTGCGGGGGTGGAGTCTCCGACCAAGACATCTACTCCAGGGGCCGAGATATCTAAGCATCTTCATTTTCCGGACCACCCTATGGCATTGAGCGAGCGCTTTGGGCACATTTCCTTGGTAATGGTAACTATGATGCTGATTGTGACAATGTCTCCATCTACGAATCTCCCAAGCCTACTAGCCTTTTCCTCTCTGTCCAGAGCCTTTTCCTCTATCTTGCTGTGCTGGACGCTAATGCGGATTCCTCCACTATGCTAAAGAGATCAATTAAGATGGAGTAATCTTACTAATAGGGGAGAGGAGGAATCTTAATGTAGTATACACTGCGCGCTGCGCTCGTTGGCGTCTCAACCAATGGGGTTCTCATCCACTCGGGCACTTCGGAGCACTTTTACGACATCTTCGCACCAATGGGAGCAGGCTCAGATACCAAGAGAGTCGAAGTTGATCAATGTTTAGGAAGCAGCGAATATAAGACTTTCTATCACTACTACTCATTCAGTCCCTCCGCTTATACCAACAGTCTCAGCGCAAATGGAGTTGCCACATCATGCTCTTCTAACCCCCAATGCACCAAGGACTACTTGACATACGCTAACACCATCCTCCCAACTGCCCACAGAGTCACAAGTATTGCCGGTATTGCAAGAGACGGTCACAAGATTGTTGGATCATACAAAGCCACTGGGGTTTTATGGCAGCCATGTGATGTTGATGGTTGTAATGGTGTTACAGTAAATGGCAAATACGTCTATGTCTCCACTCTCCTCTTCCCCTTCTTCCAAGCCTGGTGGGCTCCCCGCTGGTAGTACTGGCACAGTGTTGTCACTACTCGAAGGCATTAGTACAGGTCATGCATTCCTTGTCATCCTGGATTAGATTAGTGTCTAAGGGGGGTCGCCATTTATAGCTGTTATGAATAACCTAAAAGTCTGATTAATAATATTAAAAGTCTTAAATACTCAATTTTAAAATTTGGTTGCTTGTTGATTTGTGAAGACCCCCTTATATATATATATATATATATATATATATATATATATTATATATATATATATAAGACCCTAGTTTAAAATATGACTAGCTACCAAATATTTATAATAATTTCATAATAATTCAAATTTAAATTTAATTTCTACAACCACCTTATCTCATGGGGTTTTGGGGTTTTATATATAATATCTGAATGTGTTTCGTAATTATTTATATTACAGAACACAATTAAATGAATCTTCATTTAAGCAATTAACTACTTAAATTTTTGATTTTAATCTATGTGTTTGAAACTATTATATATCACTTTATATTAAGCTTGATAGTTAAAATATATGCAATTAATTGAATGAATCATAAATTATAAGTTATTAAAATATATTTTTAATTAATTAAAAAAGTTAAAATTTAAGTAAGATATAAACTATTAAATATAAAGCAATCGAGAAAAGTTCGGAAACATTTCTCGATTTATTTACAAAAATAAATCAAACTAAATATTCTAGATAATGCAAATTAATTTATTTGGCAATTTAATTGATTATTTAAAATTTGTTTCAAATTTAATATTAAATTAAGTTTTAATTATTTTATTAATAAATTTAGTAATCAATAAAAATTAGTGGCAAAGTTAATTTATTATTTATTTAAGTTCAATATTAAAATTAATATTTTTAATTAGAGCATCTTGTTTAATTATTGTAGGAATAAATAAACTCATACTTAAAAAATTAATTCAAATTAAAATTAATAAATTATAATTATTGGATGTCACCTTTCTGGAAACTTAAACATAAGGTACTTGTTCGATAAAAAATAAGGTAGCTTGATTTAACTACTAGGGGATTATTAATTTATGAAATTAATCGATAGATAATAAGATATTATCATTTTACGTGATTTGTTTAGTTAATTCCGTCGATTTATCTTCGTATAAAGAAGTTATACAATGAAACTGTCAATAATAATGTCAAGTTGCCTTTAAGTTCTTTCGAATGAGGACTATCTTGAATAGGTTTCCAGAAAGGTGACATCTAAAAATTATTGTTTTATTTTTTTATAGATTCTAATTTATTCCTACACTCAAAACCTCAAAGCCCTTTCAGTAGTTTGATTGAGTTTTTGATTGATAAAAGTAGACTATTAGTGCATACTTTATTAGGGTTTTAATAGGGTTTTTGAAGGGGTTTAATGTTTAAATGTATTGAATATTAGTGTGTATTAGACGTGTTTTATTTTTACTAATCACTCAAACATTATTTTTGCATCATGAGGCAACTTTCTAAACTTTAGTTTACCTATCCAGCTTACAATTTAGTCAATTGTATGCTCCACTCTATGCTTAGGCTTAATTATTATATCTACTAAGCCATATCTTTCATTTTACCTTTTATCTTATTCTAGTCTTAATATTGCTGTATTCTCTGCTTTGAATCTTTCTCCATCTTACAGCTATAATAATAATTTCTTGGCTAATCACATTCAGCAATAATTGCTCCTAGTGCCCATACATCCTACTTAATATCACCATCTCTCCAGTCCCTTTCTGGAAAGTATCCAGGAGTACCTTAAATATTACCAAGTCCTGAATCTTCAACTCTTTATGATCTATTGAAATCAATTATTACTACTCTGAGAGGTGAAAAGTCAAGCATAATATTTTCAGGCTTCAAGTCTCTATGAACATACCCTAAAGTGTGCAGCTCTTCTATGCCTTTGCAAACATTTGTAAGAATAAGAGGTAGCTACTTTGGAACTCTTTAATCTTAAATGTAGTCTCTTAAAGTCATTTAATATAGAGGGAGGCGAAAAGCAACATGATCTTGAGCAAGGAGTATTGCATCGAGCTTAATTATAAATCTGCACTGTCTATCCCTTGCTTTAGTAAGAGCTTAGTACTCATTGACAAATTCCATTTGATACTTGTCATCGCATTTAAAGTAGTTGAATGGATAAATCTTGTATGCGAACTGCTTATCAGTTATGACCTTTTTCTCAAACTTGTCCTCAAGATTAAGATAACTTTCCTTACATTCTTTAAGGTCAATTACATTTAAAATTGAAAGCTTTAGTGCTTGTATCTTCAGAGTGATTTTAACTATCTCAGAAGCTGGAAGGTTTCTCACTGCTTTAATAAGCTTATTTTCTTTCTTAACTCTTTGTTCCAAGGATTCTAAAGGGTCTCTTGGCTTTCTTTTTTGAAGGAAGACCTCACCAGTCTCAGGATCTATGACTTCAAAATTCTTGCCATGATGGTTTTATAGGTGAACTTTTAAATCCCTTGAATGATTATATTGCTTATTGCAATAAGGGCAAAAATATTTTCCATCTATCTTATCATACTTAAGATAGAGCTTTGGCTTGTTAGAATGCTACTCTAAGATATGACGCTTAAGAGCAGATTTATAAGTGAAGTTCTTCTCACACTCAAAACCCTTAGTGAGGTTTATAAGTGCTGTGATATGTAGGGTGTAGTTGGGGTCTTATTGGGGTTAGTAGAAGAAATTAGGCCAATTTGCAAAATGAGAAATAGAAATTAGCGAAATTGAGGGTTTATTTATGATGAGAAATATTTAGATTTACTGCTAAAGCTTAGGTATGGGACGAGTATTAATATAGATTAAGTCAAACCAGTATTGAATTATGCAGCTATAGCAAAGCTCTTACACAAGAGTGCCTCTACTGTTAGGTATCACTGCATGTTAGCTGTTTAGCATTTTAATTCTGGTACTTGAAAGCATCCTGCTAGAAAATAAAAGTTCTCACAGCATCATATTGACTACCTCTGTGACTCTAAGACTTTAAAGTATTGGGCACACTTTCCTCTAGACTAGCGAGCTGTAATGTTTCATCGCAAGTTTCCTGATATGCGCATCTCTCTTAAACTATAGCCAACATTTATAGAAGAAATGGTATTACTTTCAAGACTATCAACAGAGTAAAGAGAGTGATTGATTTACAGTGCCATTTTATAGTAATAATTTAAACTATATATATGATTAAATACAGAGAGCTATTACAATAACATCAAGTTCATACACGCCGATGAAGCAGTATTAACATTCAACACCTTTATTAATAAGTCTTGGTATAAGAAGTATGATAATATAGAAGTCTATGATTAAAAAGTGAAGGTAGTCACCCATGCAATTTTAGCTGGTGTAAGTGAAGATTCAGGCTTAGAGAGTTGTGTTACTCACCCTCGCTCTATTAAGCGAGAGTAGTATATAGAGTTCCTACATAAGCTCAGAGAGAAGTATTGTGACCAAGAGATTATCCTGTTTGTTGATAACCTCTCAGTTCATAAGACTAAGGAGTCTAAGAAAGCTTATGAAGAGTTAAACATTACTCCTGTATACTATGTCCTTATAGCCCATAATTTAATGGAATTGAATTCTACTGGAGTTAAATCAAGACCCACCACAAGAAACTGCTGCTGTATCACCTTATGAATGACTTGCCCATCGATACAGCAGACTTAATTCAAAGCAGCTGTAAGAGAGTGAGCGTAGATAAGACAACAATTTGTGCGAGAGAGGGAAGAATGAATGTTTATAAATAAGTTTTAGATTTAAACGAATGAATAAATTCACATATTAAACTAACCCATAAAGGGGCTTGGCTTCTCTTTCTTCTCCTCTTCTTATGGCTCGCTTGGGCCCATATTTCTTCTATTAGTACCAGCTCCTGCATCTATATTCATATCATCTGGTTTTTAGACATCTTTATAAAGCCTCTTGCTCACCTCATAAATTGTCTGCGACTTTCTTTCTCTGTGAACCTTTGCATGCTCTTTCATAAGATATATGCCAGTGCCAGATTTTCCTACAAAGGTATATGTCAAAGCTTACTTGAAAGATAAGGATGCTTCTTAAGTTCCTCTAGCCAAGCTGAGCTTATTAGAATGTTTTTTCTAGTCTTCAGGAGAGATAGATATCGTTTCTTATGTGCTTCTTCAATTATTTCTCTGAGATACTCTCTTTTATTGTACCAAGAACACCAAAGAAAAAGTTCCTCTCTGATAGTTTATTAGAAAGTTGTTTCTTAGTAGGAAGGTAAACTACCACTTCCTCATCTTACATGGCATCCTCATAAAGATTAGTGACTAAAATCTCAGGGTAGTTGGGAATTTCAATTAGTTTAATCTCTTTATTTTAAAGCTTTCTTCTCCTCACAAAGTATTGCTTTCAAGAATGAAATTTTGGTACCTTCCATCGTTGGAAGGAATAAACCAACTTTATAATATTTTAATAGTCATCAAATTATCTTACCATGAAAAGTAAGGTATCGATAGAGATCTTCCTTACTTCTGAATCTTGATGTCATTTCTTGAGCCTCGACTCTTTTCATTTGATCATTGAGTGATTCCATCTTTGTTCCTCTTCCTATTAATGAATTTCAAATTATAATTTATAGACTTTTGTATCCTATTTTTTAAAATCTTACCATTAAATATGGGCTTCTTATAGGAGGTCAACCCTGCAAAGATACATGGAAAAAGATTGCATAAGTTGTAAGAAACTGCAGAGATTGAGCTCCATTTAATCAATTTAGTTCCACTAAATTAGTACTAAATTTGTTTTATTTTATTTAGTACTGGTACTAAATCCGTTTAAGTTTAATTAGTACCAATTTAATAGTACCAAAACTTAATTATTGCCTAGTTTTAATCTAATGAGGTTTTAATAGAAAGGTTCCAAAATGGTTCAAAACCTAATTGTTACCATTACCAACCTGAATTTTTTCGAAGTTGGTACCAATATTAAAAATATTAAGCATGAAATTAGAAAATTTATAGCTATAAACTTAGCATAAATATGATGTCTAACACTTCAAAATCAACCATTATTGCTGTAGGGTAAATTCCTGCTCAACTATACTTTAGCAAGGGAAGTTATTACTCATTAATAATTGTAATTTAAATTTGAATTTAAACATGGGGGCTAACTTTAATCGTAAGGCAGTTTCTCTTGGAACAGGATAATCATAACTAAACTTTGGGTCCTCCAAGATACCAGAAGTAATTTATATTGAATAAGAGGTTGAGCTAAGAGCTCTAGAGTTTGAAGCTGAGGTCTTTAAAATTTAAGTTTAAAACAAGAAGCAGAGTGCAGAGATGGGAATTTAAACATATGTTGAATTGGTTGATGAAGATAAAGAACAGCAACCAATAGAAAAAATTAAAACATTTTAATGTGAAGACTGCCAAAATTTCTTCTCAACTGAGTCTAGCTTAAGAGGCATATCATAGAGGTACACTCTGGGAGAGTTAAGATCTACTTTAAGCATGATAAAATATATGGTAGATATTAGTGCACAACATGCATGAAATCCTATACTCACTCAGCCAAAGTAAAGAGGCATATGTAAAAGCATCATTTAAGTGAATTCCTTAATAAAGATGAGGAGACTTAAAAGCTTGTACCTGCTAAAAGAAAAAATAACTCTCTTAAGTCATAAATAGAACAGTGAGAGAGACTTAAGATAGAAGCGATTGGATTCTATGAACCTACCAGCAAATGGTCTGTATATAGCATGCTTATAAGAGAGAGCAATGTATATTCCTGCATTAAATCCAGTTGAATTAAGCAGCTGTAATGGGAACTATTTAAATATTGACGTACCAAACAAGGTAAAACTTATAGTTGTTGATGAAGTCGCTTACAAAGTATATCCATTCCAGTATCTCATTATGAACGAGCAATATTAAAATGAGTTTACAAATGAATACATTTTACTGAGTGAGGCTCATAAAAACAGTGCAAGAACTTGCTTAAACTCAAAGGAGTTTTTCTTGCACATGGTTATATTGCACTACGACTAAAGAAGTTTGAAATGACTCTAAGAGATTATCTCTACCATAATAGATACCCAGATGACTTGAATGAGATACTCATGGATATGACCAAGGGTGTGAAAGAGCTCCATGATCTAGGGTATATTCATAGAGATTTGAAGCCAGGAAATGTAATTATAAATCTCTGTCCTTTAGAAATAGTAGTAATTGATTTCCATAGAGCAATAAGGCAAGAAATAGTGACTTTAGCTAAAGTACTAGGCACATCTGGGTACTTCCCAATAAAAGAGAAGTAAACTAATGGCTCTGTTTAGTGGGATGTCTGGGCAGTAGCAGCAATTATCTTAGAGTGCCATATGGAAAGTATGCCTTACTTTGTAACAAAACAAGAGAAGTAATCAATAAGTTTGGCTATTAAACGTATCACAAGAAGATGTATGCACTGAGATTAAGAAATAGTTGAGATGATCATAGTAAGAGCTCCAGCATATCGAAGATCATCATTAGAAGATATACTTGTAACACTAAAGAGAGCTAAGTTCAAGAGATTCCACAAAGATAAGCAGATAAAATTTGTTTGAATTTAGTAGACTAATACTCTTTATATATTCATTAAATTCATATAAAACCTGCGTTTGCTCTACCCCAACTATACCCTAAAAATCAAAGCACTTATAAACCTCACTAAGGAGTTTTAGGGTTTTTATTGTGATAGTTTATTTAAAACGATTCGTCAAAAAGGCAGAATTAATTAAATAAAACATTAAAAACAATTAGAAAAAGGAATTATTTTCATTAATCATAGTTAATTATTTAAGAGATCATTAAAAAAATTATATAAATTTACATTTTTAATAAATTTGCCTAAATATAAAAATTAACTACCATTACGTTTACATTCACGAGAAAAAAGTCTAAAAAAGAAAAGAATAAGAAATTATAGAAGTAAACAGAAAGAAAAAAAAAAGAAAATTTAAGAAACATAAAAGTAGAAGAATATGAATAACACAAACTTAAAGGCATATTAAAAATATTTAGAGAGAACAATTCCCTGAAGTGTTAAATTATAAATGGAGTTTTAGTTAAACTGTCATGTTTTTAAAATAAATAAAATCAATTTTAAATTTTTACATAATATTTTAAATATAATCTGTGTAGGAATAGAAATAGTTTAGAAATAAAGCATGGATGAAAACATTATTAGACTGTTGCAATTATATTGACACATCAATATAGAAAAAATTTTAAATTCAATAATAAATAATAGTATTAAGCGAGAATAATTAAAATGGGGAGACTGTTAAAATAAAATCAAAAGAGTCAATTGAATATTTGATATTATAAAGAGTAGAGATCAAACAGTCACTATTTTGAATAAAGTTTGAATATATCCTTACTTAAATTTAATTAACTATTCAACTAACTAAAAATGGAATTTTTCTTTTATTATCAACTTTTCTGATTTTTTCTATTTCTTGTTCATCGATCAAGTAGATGCTGTAGTGATCTTTAGAATTTTTCATAATTTTCATAGATATTTTCAGGGTATCTTCAGGATATCTTCCTCAAAAAATTAAAGTGTGGAGTGTGTGGAGTCCAGCATAAACAAAAACAGTAGTAATAGCACTTATATTCTTAAAATCAAGCATTATTATGAGTTTGGTTGAAATTCTAGAGAATTTCAAAATTTTAGATATCTGATTTTTTCTTTGTTTTCATCAACATCATCTTCAACATTAGGAATCACATCTATGAAATTTAGAAAAACAAGATGTTTTTGAAAAAAACCTAGACTCATAATAATGCTTGATTTTAAGAATATAAGTGCTATTACTACTGTTTTTGTTTATGCTGGACTCCACACACTCCACACTTTAATTTTTTTGAGGAAGATATCCTGAAGATACCCTGAAGATATCTATGAAAATTATGAAAAAACTTGAAGATCAGCTACAGCATCTACTTGATCGATGAACAAGAAATAGAAAAAATCAGAAAAGTTGAGAAAAAAAGAAAAATTCCATTTTTAGTTAGTTGAATAGTTAATTAAATTTAAGTAAGGATATATTCAAACTTTATTCAAAATAGTGACTGTTTGATTTCTACTCTTGTGTATTGAGATGATCATAATTTAATTTGATCTCTTTTTTGATTTTATTTTAACAGTCTCCCCATTTTAATTATACTCGCTTAATATCAATAAATTTTATGAAACAATTGGAAAAAATCTGTAGCCTTTTTCCATATTAATTCTTATATAATTTAATATAAAAAAATTCTTTTTATTGTGAGAAAAGTTATAGGGACGCAAGATAAATGTCATATATTGTAGAAATAAATTTGAATTTGGAAAATTAATTTTAATTAAAATAAATATAAATCAAAATCGTGGCAGTTAAAGTTAACCAATTTGAACGATCTTGGGCTCATTCGATAGGGAATTCATAATTAGCTGGACTTTACTATTTGCGGTACTATTTTATAGCATCCCTGGAACGAGATAACTCGAATTTAATGTGAGGGTATAATTAATGAATTTAGAGGGTTTAATTAAAGTCGAGTTATCTCTCTCCAGGGATGCTATAAAATAGTACCGCAAATAGTAAAGTCCAGCTAACTTTAAATTCTCTATCGAATGAGCCCAAGATCGTTTAAATTTGACTACTTAAACTGCCACGATTTTTATTTATATTTATTTTAATTAAAATTAATTTTCGAAATTCAAATGAATTTCTACAATATTAATAAGAATACCAAAATATGGTGAAATGAATTATGATTAAATTTCTCATAAATCATTTATTTTATTTTTAAAAAAGTGCTTTAGACTCAGATTTTGGAGTTTAAATTATTCTGGGATTGATGATTAATAAAATATGGAATAAAGAATTAACTAAAAATTGAATATTTTCCAAATAATTAAAATTTATAATCAACTTTAAGAGTTATTATTTTATTATCAATAATCTTTAAATGAGTCTCAATACTTTTACCCTATATCTAGGGGACCTTATCAAAACCATAATTTTTTTTTTCCAGCTTTATTTAATTATATTCATAACTAGTTATTTTATTTTAGTTTCTACCAATGCGAGAAATTACTAATAAATTTTCTAACATTGGTAGTCTAATTATTTTTAATTAAAATTAAGAATGATTTTTTATGCTTTTAAGTTTATTATGTTAAATATAGTAAGTTAATAATTTAAAACACATTTCTCGCTTAATATTATTATTATTATTATAATTTTTGGCTTAAATGTTTCTTTAAAAAGTATTTTTTAACGATTTTTTACTTAAATTTGAATAATAAATACTTTTTTTAAAATTTATAAAAGAATTATAAACTTAATAAAAAATAATAAAATAAATGAAAATATAATTATTAATATATGCAAAGTATATAGAATCTTTGCCAATTTAATTCAATATAAGTTCGAATACAAAAGGAGAAATATATAAATAATTTCTCGCTCGCTTTGGTAGAAACTAAAAATAATATAAAATAATTAATATATGAATAATTTTAAATTCTAAGAGTCTATAGATATCTTATTTTTATAAAATTTTTGACCACACAGTTGGAGAAAAAACAGGTTTAAAATAAGGTGCCCAAGATGTAGGGTAAAAATATTGACACTCATTTAAAGATTATTTAATAATTAAATAGCAATTATTAAAGTTGTTTATAAATTTCAATTAATTGTAAAATATTTAAATTCAGCAAATTCTGAAATGCTGGGTAGATAATTTAGTATAATTGTGAGAGAGGATTGAAAGAAAATGGCAATAATTGTAAAGGGATTTGATTTGAAGAATTAATTCTGAATGTTTTGTATTTTTAATTAATAAAAATTCATTGAATAGATATTTCTATATATATATATATAAGAACTTGATAGATGAAAAACAAATCTATTCTTTTTATTATTAATATAAGAATAGTTAATAATTTTTAATTTATAATAATTTAGGTTCTTAAATTTTTACTATTCAATAAATTATCTTAATCCAGTTTTTATATGCATACAACTTTAAAAATTTCAACTTATTAAGTAAAATCGTCTGATTATTTGAGTTATATGAGTGAATATAATTAATATCTTTTACCTATTAATTTATTATTATCTTTTGTATAGGTATATAAATTTAAAAAATAAGTAAATAAGAAATCTCATTTAACAATATGTGGTAAATATTATTGATTTATTTGAAATTTATATTTTTAGAAAAACATATAAAAAAATACAATAGGCCAAGCAAATAGCCAAGTAAATAAGATCATAAGCAAAACATTTAGACTGATATAAATTAAAAACGAATTGTTTGAAGATGCTCGTAGAAATGTAATCGAATGGGTAATTTGGTTTTATATTTAATCTGATAAATAGGAGAATAATTTTAAAATTGAAGTCAAAGGTAAATGATCTTGGCTAAAGATAAGGCAATCTATGAATAATTCGTGAACTTTTGTTTACTAATACTCACCCATATAAATATAAATATATATAAAGTAACTCAATCTTAAAAAATAAGATATCAAATTAAAAGCAAGGTGTTTCATGTACTTTGCTAACCATCTATAAGCCCATTCATTTATAAAAAGTCATATGTTATATATCTCTCAGCTGCAACTTTTCATCTGATGCCCCATTTGCTTCCTTCGCCTAACTTTATTCATCTTTTATGATTCTTGAATATCTTGCACTTGCTTTATCTTCCTGATTTTTGCTGATAAAACTTTTTAGAGAGGCTCATTTTTCATAAGGAGCATAAAAGTCTAAAACTCTGTCTGCTATAGAAAATTTAAACTGAAATTGCCTTAATAATTATAGGTATATATGGTTGCATTGTAATTT
>ARYC01002499.1:0-80189 GCA_000711775.1 Oxytricha trifallax
TGTTATTAAAATAGAAATTAATAATAGAAAATAAATGGCAAACAAGTGTGTGGGAGACAGAGAGGAGGAGAAAGGTATTAATGAAATTCCTATACAAACCGAAGAAGCTGAAGTCTATTTTTGTGAGCTATGTGAGAGAGATTTTGCTCATAAATCAAGCTGGTACAGACATAAGAAAGAGCATAGAGAAGCCAAGCCCACTGTATACTTAAAGCATGATAAAATAGATGGAAAGTATGACTGCTTTGAGTGCCATAAGCAATACTCTCATACAAGAGACTTAAAGAAGCATCTACTAAAAGCTCACAAGAAAGATTTAGAAGTTGAGAATCATGAAGTTTAGCTGAAGCTTCTAAACAATAGAAAAGCGAGGGAATATTCTAAGGTCGTAGTACCTGAATAAGCTAGAGAGTTAGAGTACATTAAGAAGGCACGCAACCAACTGACCTCTGAAATAACAAAAATTATGATCAAGATTCAATACAAGAAAATACCGGTTCTTGCTTAAATTGACCTAGACACTTCTCTTTAAAGCTACCTTATAATAGAAGACTCCTTTGATAAGAAAGTTATCAATGATCATCAATACGCATACAAGGTGTATCCCATCAACTATCTCTTAAGTGAAGATAAATATCAGATGGAGTTTACAAATGAGTATCAAGTACTCACTTAAGCTAAGATTAAAGAGTGTAGTTACTTAATCAACCTAGATGCTGTTCTTCTTGCCAAGGATCATGTGGCTCTCAGACTCCCACTCTATGAAATGACCCTCAGAGATTTTATTACTGATCAAAGGAATCATAAGTAGCTTGCTTTGATAGCAACCTAAACCTTACAAGGTATAAAAGAGTTACATAAGTTAGGCTTTGTTCATAGAGATTTGAAGCCTGAGAATATTATGATAAACTTCTCACCTGTAAGAGTGGCAATTATTGACTTCAACAGAGCATTAAGGGTGGAAGTATCAAGGCTAGGAAGTGTAATGGGAACTCCAGGCTATTATCCTGAAAGAGAAGACTTGAGTGATGGAGATTATTAATGGGATGTGTGGGCTTTAGCAGCAATAATAATAGAGTGCGATATGCCTCGCAACGATTACTACTCTACCAGGTGTGAGAAAGATGCTAAGCAAAGAATCAAGTAATTTATAGACAAAACCAGAGTCTCTCAATCATTAAAATAAATGGCAGAATCAATAATATTAAAACCAAACTCTAGATCAGACATAATATTAGAGCAGATAGAGTTGTGGTTAAGTAAGATAAACTTCAGACCACTCCCACATGATCCTAAAGTGCATTTTGAGTGATTAAATTAAATAAATTTACTATAAATTTCACATTAAAACCTATTAATAACCCCAACCCCTTACAAATTCCCTACAAATCAAAGCACTTATAAACCTCATTAAGGGGTTTTGGGGTTTTGAATAGATTTTTATAAATAAACAATATTGATAATCTATCTTTACACAAAAATGAACTTTATCATAAATATTATTTAAAAAAAGTAAAAATAAAAACTAAATAGTGATTAATTAATTTTTTATTTTTAAATAGGTTTTTAATAAGATATTTAATTATCATTTATAATGATATTCCTAAATATTTATGTATGCCTCTTAACATAGTTAAAAGCTTAAACTTTTATAGTAGTAAACTATTACTTAATATATTCTTACTTTGCTTTTAATTTAATTCTACTCTAATATCGTTAAATCGTTTTATATAAGTCTCAATATCAATATGATCATCATTTCAACTGTAAATAAGAAATATTGGTGAAAGGTTGATTATTTATTGAGAAATTTATTGCAATTTATTTATATTAAAAAATTAAATTATTTAATATAATAAAAATAAATTAGTTATCAGAAGTGTGTCGCAATTCAAATTAAAATAATTAATATTATAATATATAATTAAAAAATGATTTTTCATAGAAATTTAAATTTTAATATTTGATATATCTTAATAATTTTAGCAGGGGTACTTGTCTCACACCCTCACACTATTATATCGCAAAATAAAAGCAATAATTATTTACCTAACCAAAATTTTGGTTTAGAAATCACAAGTTTATTATTTAAAAATTTCTAAGGAATCACTCTGGGGAAATAAAACTTTTAAAAGTAATTTATCATAAAATATTAGTAGTATTTTTAATTGCTCTTCAATTGGTTTTTAATAGTTTTTCCCCATATCAATGAATGAATGATATCGATCATTTTTATCCCTTAGTATCTTTAATTAATTAACTTAAAGATACTCGATATTGAAATTATCAATTATTAAATGAAATTATTCGAAAGAATTTCACAAAAAATTATTTAAAAGCAATTATAAAAATTGAAGATTATTTGATGAATCGACAGTATTTTCTAAATTATTTTACTCCAAAGTCATCCCATCAATATTTTTAAATAATAAATTTGCGATTATATTACTCAAACTTGGTTAGTTAAATAATTATTTTACTCTATAAAAATGGGGGGGGGGTAAGAGACAGCTACCGCTAATAGTGTTTGAATACTTTAAAATAATAATATGAAGAAGATTTAATATATTATTGTAAGAAATTATTTAAATTTAAATTTAGAATTTTTGATATTTTATATATAAATATAAAAGATTAATATAAAGTATTGAAATAATATTATAATATAAAAAGTTTTTATTTATAGAATAATTTAATAAAAATAAAAAAATATTATTGATATAAAAACATTTAAATCAATGAATATTTCTATTTATTAATACAGTCAATATATTTGTGTTATTATCAATAATATAATCATTATATAATTTTTCTAAAAATTAAAATTAATAAATTAACATTTTTAATTTGATAAATCAAGATATAAAAGATTCTTTTTTTAGGAATAAACTAGAATTAAAATATTCGCTTTAAAGTTATGAAATATTTGTTTTTATTTTTAAAAAGAAATCCATAGGATCTAACATGATACAAATATATATTCAATTATAAGCATATTGAAAAATATAATTTCAAAAATTAAAGAACAACATGATAAAATTAATAATTAAGGTAATAAATACTATTATTCTTTTATTTTATTAAATTGAAAGGTAGATGTTATATTGTTAGAGTATCTTCACTGTAGTAAAACTTATAAAACATTTTTATGAAGTAAAATACTGATATCTAAATTATAAATTATTACTATAAATATCTTATTTATTATCAAAAATAAATATTAGAAAATACCACCAACTTTTATTATCAATCTTATTTAAATTTATTATCTTTTCAAAATCCTAAAACCACATTAACAGTTTGATTGATAAAATTTGGGTATATATAGGGGTTTATTGTTTAAATATTAGTAATTAAAGTTAGTGTAACAAATGAGTTTAAAATATTTTAAACAAAAGTAAGTTTGCAGTTCTCTGATTTTTAGTTTTATAAGTTGATGTTTAATTTTTTCTATTGGTTAATAATTCTCATAGCTTAGCTTAAAAAGGTTGAGTATGTAAGTTCTCTTTGACCTCCATTTATTTATTTTTATCGGAAATTATTTAATTATTTTTTAGAATCTCATTCACCTTGCAGATAAAGCAATCATTTCTTGGCAGGCATCTCTCAACTAATATTACTGATAGAGCCTAGATATCCCATTAATTATCTCCATCTCTACAATTTTCTCTCTCTGGGAAATATCCAGGGGTATTGTATACATTTCCTTAAGCAGAGGCATGCAATCTTTAAGCTCTGTTGGAATTCATAATAAAAACTCTAAGAGCGTGAAAGTTCATCATGATATTTTCTAGTATTAAATATCTCTGAACATATCCATGAATGAAGCTTATCAATACCTTCAAAATTTCCGCGTTATCTGGCCAATTTTATCTTTGGCATCTTTAATGCGATCAAATCCTTTGTAAGTCATTTCGAATATAGGAAGTCCAAATGCAATAAAATATTTTCGATGTGACATAGCATAAAGTTAGATAATATCCCTGAACTCATTCAACTTTCCATGTTAATGAACGAAATACTAACTTGCAATTTAAATTTAGAATTTGTCATCAGCAATGAAAAAATGTAAAATATGTATTTTATAGATTTAATAGTCATTAGTGATGACTGTCCTACTCTACATTATTCTCAAGAGAGAGAGGCAGCTTTATTATCAAGAATTTATGAAAATAAATAATTTTCTAACATAGTAATCTTTATCGCCTCAATTTTACCAAGGTTTTATTTATCTTGCAGACAGTAAAATTTTGAAGCATGCTGAAGACAAAAAAAACTGTAGAATAGCAGCTCAGTTCTTTTACACAAAAACCTGAAGATTTGTTAAACCAAAACTTTGGGGTTTTCCTTTGCACCTAAGGTTCCTTTCTCCCCCAGCATTAACCAAGTCAATATGCCAAATTATAATATATTTTATTTATTATTTTTATAAGCTTTAAAATTGCCTATTATATGTAGATATTGAAAATATCTCTCTTTAAAAAAATAATAATTAAATTTTGTTTTTTCCTTTAATTTTTATTTTCTATAGGCCATTTATATTATTGTAGTAGAAGTTTAATTCATTAAGATATGCTTGGTATATTCTGGAAGACTTATAGATTGCGGATACAAGATAAATAAAGTAAAAAATATAGACAGACCTACAAGTATTTATTTATTAATGTATTTTAATTTATTTTTAAAAAAAATAATATTAAATACTTTAATTTGAAAAAATGTTATTCTCGATAACTTAAATAAAATAAAGTATTTATAATATAATTTATCTATTTTGAATTATTTTAACTATTTTTGGAAAAAATTCGACTTGGGTAATTAAATAAAAATAAATTTTCTTAGATATTAAAATTATGTCATATGTGAAATCCAGAGTGAACAAAAAATGAATTTTATAAAGATCTGGTTACGAACTCCTGGTAAGTTGGGAATAAAAGCCCGACCATTTGCGGTACCCCGCAGTTCGAAATCATGAAAGCACTTGGCATTAACGAGATAAGTCCCGGATCTGAGAATCTCCTCAGAATGACGTCAGGCAAGGTATAAGGGGACCACGCTGAAATAAACTTCGACCATTGGCCATATAAGTCTTATTACAACTGAGCTGATTTACTCACCTTTCCTTGCATTCTGGAGTTGAGTATATCAAGAATAGGGTGAGACAGACCGCTCGGATCTCAGATTGAACTCTATTTGCTAATGAAAATTAAGGAGCGATCAACTTTGCGTAAGAAAACCTCAGCAGAGTATCATAAAGGGGTTCCCCCCTTAGCAAGCCATACATTAAGTCTTTGCTAAGAAGATGTTTTACCTGAAAAACTACAAGCACTCATTAAGGAAAGCTAATCATGGCAGTGATACAGCAAGGACATACGAAGTAGCGAAAAAGCGCGTGAGACTTACCCAAGGCAATCGGTGAACGATTACAGTGCGGAAGCTATTCTGTCCAGTATATGTGTTTCACGTTGGATGGATTGAGAAGATGCCCAAAAATTAAAGCATGAAACTATCTGGTTTATCTTTCTGCTTGTCTTAAGCCCCAGTATTAATTTCCGTACAGCATTAAATAATAATAATAAAAATGATAGTAGATCTCTCTACTTAAGTTGAAATTTCCTTTTTATAATCTTCCTAAATCATCCCAGAAAAAGAAAGATACTCTGAGCTAACTCCAAAACAGTAATAAAGATTTTCTCGCTTAAACAATAAAATAAATATAATATAGCAACAACTACGGCCATCTATTTTTAATGAGCAATCCATAATGAAACATTTTCCAAAAATATAACTGAAGGAAATATTAAAAAAGTTAAAATTAACAAAATATAACAAAATCAAAATAGATTATATACTTATTCAATTAAAAAATTATTATATTAAGTTTATTGTATTTTATTAAATTATCCATAACTGATATATAATTATTGATTCAAAGGATTTAATAGAAATATATCTTTATTAATCAACTAATTAATTTTACTATTTTATAGTTATAATATAAAATATAGATGATGATAAATAATAAAAAATTTTACAATCATAGCAGAGTAATCAAGAGCTAATTTTAATAATCAAATTATAATAAAAATATTTTTAAATAGGTTTTTTTTAATAAATATTATAAAAATTTTTTTAAATAAAAAATACTTTCGTTTAAATAGAATTCAAAAATACTTAAAAAAAATTATTTTTTTTCATTTTAATTATGTTTAAGCAGCAACTATTTTAAAAAAACAATTGATAGAATAAATAAGTTTTTTTTTTTATTAAACCAAAATATTTTTAAACCATGATCCAAGATAGTAGATTTTTTTTATTAAGAAAGAAATCTGTTGAATATTTGGACTTGATAATAAATATATTTATTATAAAGAATTTTCAAGAAATCTTTTTTATTTTTATTATGATTAAGTTATTATATATATTTAAACATGACTTTTTAAGTTTACTAAAGCAAATAAAAGCATCAAAATTTTGTAATTTTATTTAATAATCAATAAAATAAAATAGTTTTATTTATAGGAGTAAAATTATTATTTAATCTGATATAATAATCTTAAGAATGTTTATAACAATTTTTTATGATGATACTTTTAATTAATTATAAAATATATTTAATATAATAAAAATTAATATTTAGGGATATAGGAGTTAAAATTAAATTTAAATATAATAAAATTACAAATAATTTTATTATCTTTACTCCCAAGGTTTTCTTATTGAATATTCAATATTTATTATAAAAATATGTAAAAAGTGTTACACCAATTATTAAGTATTATTTAATCTCATTTTTTATTATAATGTATAATAATTAATAATTTTTTCTTATATCTTATATTAATTTAGAGTATATTTTATATTAATTATTTTTATTTGCATTTAATTATTAAATTTATATTTATTATAATATTATAGGAATACATTCAAAATTGGAAAATTAATTATTAATTTATTTATAATTCAAAATAGTGGCAGTTGAAGTTGGCGAATTTACGCGATCTTGAGCTCATTCGATTGAAAATCTAAAATTAGCTGGACTTTACTATTGGCGGTACTATTTTATCGCATCCCTGGAGCGAGTTAACTCGACTTTAATTAAATTCTTCATAATTCATTTAATTATACCCTCACATTAAACTCAAGTTATCTCGCTCGAGGGATGCAATAAAATAGTACCGCCAGTAGTATAGTCCAGCTAATTTTGAATTTTCAATCGAATGAGCTCAAGATCGCGTAAATTTGCCAACTTTAACTGCCACTATTTTGAATTATAATAAATAAATTAATAATTAATTTTACAATTCCGAATGTAATCCTGCAATAATAATGTAACTAGTCAATCTCTGCAAAAAGTTTTTAATGTATCTTATTGATTATAAAATCTATCTAGAATATTTTAATAGCAATTATATTATTTATTCAATTCTCTTCCATGTCTCAATTTCCATAATTTTTAATTAATATTAGGTATGCTAAAATTAATTTTTATTTAATTATTTAAATATCTTATAGAAATTATTTTTATATTTTTTATGAAGGTAATTATAACATTTCAATAACTTACCAATTAAACATATACAATATTTTTATAGGAATACATTTGATTTGGGAAAATAGTTAATAATTAATTATCAATCATTTAAATTCATAAAAGTTAACTTTCAGGGAGACCTACGTATTTTGTGCATGTTTGAAAGGGAATTAAAAAATCAGATATATTTTAATATTGTGTGGTGGTACCACCCTCTCGTATTCCTGGAGCGAGTCCAGCTGATTTTTGAATTCCCTTTCATACAAGTACAAATTACGTAGGATTCCTGAAAGTTAACTTTCACGAATTTAAATGATTGATAATTAATTATTTTCCCAAATCAAATGTATTCCTATAATTTTTCGTATTAATATAATAATATGATTATGATATAATTATTATTTTAAAATCAATTAGATTTATTATTCTATTAATTTCATTTTTATCATTAAACAATTTAATTTTTTTAATTAATATTAAATCGATAATGGAATCATTTATAAAAAATATAAATATAAAGCACCTTTTGATGATTAACATTAAAATCAATTAAATTTTTATAAATTATATTTAAGATATCAAATCAATTATTGAAGGAAAAATATAAATAATATAATTTTAATAAAAAATATTTGATGAAAAATTAAAATATTATAATAAAATAAGAATTTTTCTTCTCCTAAAATTTTAGAAATTATATTTAAATTATTTTTATTTATATTATAAAATAAGTTCACTATATCATTATTAGGGTGTTACTGTTCTTTTCGCCATTAACTTTATGATCTCCACCGTAATTAACAGCAACCTTGTGTTTAATTTGTAATAAAATTTCAATCTACTTTAATAAAAAAAATATTATAAATATAATTAAAGATTATAATTATTTTAAAGTAATTATTTGGGTAGATTAAATTTGATTAAATTTAATCAGTTTTGAAAATTCATTTTTTATATAAACTTTATTTAACTTCTAAATTTAGTTTTTTATTATAGGAATACAATTGGTTTGTAAAATAAAAAATAATTTAAAAAAAGAGTTAATTCACGTTAATGCTTCAATTTTTTATTTAAAATAATTAATTTATCATTTTAGTTTTTAATAATAACTATAATGATCATTTTAAATCTCAACAAATAGTATAAATTGTAAACATACAGTTTTTAGAATTAGTTTTTCTTTGAATTGTACAAAATATGTTATGAAAGTGATTATAGTGAATATTATTAGCTAACTATTGTTATGGTGAGAAAAGATATTCATTTTCATTTTTTAATTTCAATGACTTGATCATTTTGCAAGTTTGCATAAAGCAGAGAGGAGAAAAAGGTCTCGGTTATAGCGTTGTATTCTTTGGCAATCCAAAGATTCGCAAATCGAGAGAGGTCAGATTATTCTTAAAAGATCAATTTTTTTCGCGATACAAAATTGCCTTTACTCTCTAGAATTTAATTTCTGCAAAATTTTATATAATTGAACATTAACGAATAATAATGTTTACTGCCAATATAAAGTATATATAGTTCCCTTTAATAGTTTAAAATAACAACTGTCCTTCTGATGAAATTAACTGCACAAGAAATAAAATATTGATATTTTATAGCACAGGCGAAGTAGTATGTAAAATTTGTGATGAGAATTGTAAACTGTTGTGATCAACTTCATTGAATGGAATAGCCAATAGAGAGTAAATATTTTATGTAATAATTTTTTAAACAGTAAAATTACTTATAAAACAATTCACAATAAATTTATTTTGCATATTTATTTTCTTCACTCATTCTGCAATCTTTTAATCACCTTGTTCAAGATGACGCTGGCTGAGACTTTGACTGCTGATAGAAGAATACATAGTACCTTGAAGAGTGTTTTTACGGGATAGGATTCTTGCTGCTTTCATGGCACTGAGCGTGCAATCAATTTTATATTTTATATACTCTTGAACGCCTTCTGCTGGTGCAGCTTTTATTGAGATAATATAACTCCTTTTCCAGCTCATTTTAATTATTATTATTAGCTCAAAATTTTACTTTACATAAAATGGCTATTATTTTGGTTCCAAGTAAAAGTGCTCTTGCACAAGCACAAACTCTTGCTTCTCTTCATCATCAATTTTTAAAATTCTTATTTTCATGTACATAAATACTTGAAATAATTTATATTAGATTATAATTTGATTTAAATTTAAATTTAATATTATTAATATATGAAATTGAATCTTAAACTTCCATTATATAATATAGTCTTATTAATTTTTATATTATTAAACTAGAAAGTTAAAAGTTTCAGGTACGAAACCCCTTTCTATGGAACCGTCTCAAATCTCTCTTTAAAATTCTTTCAAATAATTTGAGAAGCTTTCAATACTTCTCTCACAAGCATTCATCTTCTAAAGAGACTACCTGCCAAAAATTAACCAGGTATCTCTCACACTAAAAAAGCTAAATGATCAAGGAACAAACTGCTTCCTCAATAAAATGGAAGTTTCCTATCTCAAGAAAACCTGGCTCCAACTGATGAGCTTCAAGGTCTTCCAAAAATGGGTCGAAAAACATATATCTACGACTGATATAGACGAGTTAATATATACAACTCTCTGCGCTATTAGCAGACCAGAGAGAACAACACAACAAGTGCTTTTACTTCAAATTACTACTTAGTTGCTTCTCACTACAACATAGCAACTACAGAGATCCCTACAAAAACCTACTATTTAATAGGGAAATAGCTTAACTCCAAATTAGATATCTCACTCAATGACGCACCAGATCGGTATATATACTGAACAAAAATTAGCAACCCATTAATCAGAAATCCTCTCTAATTAGATCGGTAATTAAATTAATTAATAATAATTACTTTTAAGTAATTAATAATAAAACACTAATTAATAAAAGAGGACAGGGATTGAACTAATTGACTAAATCATAGAATCATACCAATCACTTAATAAAACATCACAACAACTCATAGAGGAATAGAGATAATCCACAAAGATCATAGCTAACAAAGTGACAAGAATGCTTGGAAAGAGTCAGGATAATGCAAACACAAGGATAAAGCAAGAAATGTTAATTAATACCAACTCCCTCAAGAAAGATCAAGAAGAGCTGAAAATATCTATTGAAGCCATAGGTCAGATACTGTAGACTAACACCATTCAATAACAGCTTTTTCACAAGTAAATTCTAGAGGAGAAGAAATAACAAAAAGAGACTAACATTTAAGAAATACCAAAACAATCATCCTCAGTAAAAACTAGAAGCGCAACAATAAAGTACAATGACACTAAGGAACACATCTAAATAGACTCCAAAAATAGTTCCAGAATTTTTTAGCTAATAGATGACGAATAATATACACAACTCAAGCCCTTCTTCATACATATCCAAGACAAATGGGTTGACAGTTTCCAATACCTATACATTGCGCAGCCTAAAGCAGTCATGTAACTCTTAGAATCCAACATGATGAAACTACTAAGAATGATAGACGATCTATATGAATCAGACAGAATTAAATTACAACCAATTCAAAGAAGACTCATGGAACTAAAACAAAAAAATTACATCATGAGAGATCATGAAAAACTAGAAGTCTTCCTGATTCATCATGACCTAATGGTATTCCTAGCAAAAGCATATGCACTAAACCTAAGCTTACCTGACATGACGAGACACAGAGAGTTAATGGAAAAAGATTTCAGATAACTCAGAGAGAGACAAACGCTCCCCCTTCACGGGTAGAAGCACAGAAGATGATCAAAGTTTCAATTAATCTTCCTTATATAATGAAAGGGCTTGTCCCTTATTTGCACTAAAAAGCAATTAAGATCGAGGCTCCCCAGAGACCTCAATGTGATCTAATTTTTATTCTAATTATTATTATTATTTTTAATTTTTATTTTATTAAGAAATTTTTATCAAATCAATTTTATTTATGAAAATAAATATAAATGAAGTTTGATTTTATTAATTTAATATTTATTTTTTCTCATGTTAATCATTAAAAGAATATATTAAAATAATAAAAAAATTTTAAACTAATTATGTTGTTAATCATTTAAAAAATATTATATAACTTTGAATATTGTTAAAATACATAAGATTAGGAAATTTGATAAATAAAGATAAGAGCATTAATTATAGGTGATCTTAACTGCCACTTATTTGCAATGGGTTTAAGTATAATTTAATTCAATCAACTTTTAATTTTAAACTGATTGTACAGTATACATTGTACAATTTTAATTACTTTTTTTTTAATTTATTAAAATAATTATGACCAAATTGTACATTATACATTGTACAGTTCTGATCTTTTTTTATTTTTAAAATATTAGGGCGTAACAAATAATTGTACCATTGTACATTGTACAGATTTTATTTTAAAGTTTTTTTAATTGTACAATAGTGTTTAGAGATGCTTATTAGGAATTATAAATTAATAAACAAAAACTAATGGAATAAATATCTAAATGGTGGAGAGTAATAATACATTTAAAGTCTCGCATCTCTTGATTTTAAAACTAATCATTACCACATGATCAATTCTAGAGCTTCTTAGGCTGACGATTAAAGAACCAACGAGCGCCACTACTTTGTCCTCGAGATCAAAACTGATGATGGAGGCAAGGTCTATTCTTAAGTAACTGAATCTCTCAGGAAGCAGACATCAAAATTTAGCCATGCTCTCATTATACTGTGCAAACAAACAAGATAATTGCACGAAATATCTCACAGTTCACTTGAAGCCAGACGGGTTAGGATTGTGCAAGAATTACTTTAGCGTTTAGGATTATTTTGGCTTTAAAACCCTGAGCGCCTTTTAGCTTAAATACACAGTAGTTGGAAAAGTCAATCTTAGGAAGCTGTTTGCAAGCCATGATCATATGTAGCTAGAGTTTGGGGATCTTCAATAGTTTAAGAAAATCATCGCATTCTCAAAAGTCCAGAGCAAGAGCAATAATACAAGTAACAGGACTTCATCTAGCTCTAATTAAGAACCCACTTGCAGAGTTTAAGATGTATTCAAGGATTTGATTAGATCACACATGATAAGCACAGTTGAGGAAATGTATGAAATGTACTAAAATGATTCTAAAATGTGCGAGGAAATTGTGAGAAATCACAAAAAGCTGGCTACGTATTGAGTTTTGAATAAAAGCTAATCTCCAAGCCACCACCTCAGCAAACTAAATTTTAATCATTGCTCAGTTTCCCTGTAGAAAACAAACACAACAACATAGATAGGAATAGTGCGACTTGATCAAAAGGCTCTGGAAGAGATGCTGTACTATGATGTAGTTGAAAAACTCTATAAAGTGATATTCAGAAAATGCTCTGACAAAATTAATGTCGTTTTGCTCTATGGAGAGCCTAATACAGGCAAAACTACATTGGCAAAATACATTAGGAAAATCTTTATAACCGAGAACTTTAAGATACTAAATCGAGCATTTTGCATTGAGAGCGCCAAGACTTAGTATGAACCCCAACTTGTGATAATGGACGAGATTAAAAGAGATATTTTCTACAATTAGGAAAAGATTGATGATTTAAAGAGATTCTTTGAGGGGGATGGGTATCCGGTTAATCTCAAGTATAAGCAGCCCATAATTAGGTTTCAGTAGTGCCAGATCATCGCGATATCGAACCAGTTGCCTTTTGAAAAGATGAGTGATATAAACAAGAAGTCATTTGAGACCAGGATGATGATGGCCGAATTCAGTCAGGAAATGATTAAGGATGATGATAAGTTTCCATTCAGCGAGGCCCAGCTTTCAATGTACTTTAAACAGCGATTAGATGATGAGGGGAGGGGCAGAGATGATGAATGATGACAGACAGTAACAGAGGATACACATGTTTTGGAGGAAGACCTTAATGAAGGCCAAAAGCCAAACGGCGGCATTATAAGAGCAATTCTGTGACACAGACCATATTTGTGTATTTGCGTAATTAATAAATTATAATTCCTAATAAGCATCTCTAAACACTTATTGTAAAATTAAAAAGACTTTAAAAATCAAATCTGCACAATGTACAATGGTACAATTATTTGTTACGCCCTAATATTTTAAAAATAAAAAAAGATCAGAACTGTACAATGTATAATGTACAATTTGGTCATAATTATTTTAATAAATTAAAAAAAAAGTAATTAAAATTGTACAATGTATACTGTACAATCAGTTTAAAATTAAAAGTTGATTGAATTAAATTATACTTAAACCCATTGCAAATAAGTGGCAGTTAAGATCACCTATAATTAATGCTCTTATCTTTATTTATCAAATTTCCTAATCTTATGTATTTTAACAATATTCAAAGTTATATAATATTAGAAAAATATTTAATATATTTATTAGAGATTTCTAAATTAAATATATATAAATTAAATATTTATAAATTAATAATATAATAAATGAACACAAGCTCTAAAAATATAAAATTATATGTTTACGAATATTTATAGTATAATAAATATAAATAAAAAAATTATAAATATAATTATTATAAAGTCAAGAAAATGACTTATTTTATAATTCGTCAAATTTTTTATAATAAAATATTCCTTCATATATTTTAACTCAATGCCAGCTAGTGACCGCTTCTACTTAGGGACATAAGTTAATCTTTTTTATACCTCTCTATCATTTTCATAAAAAAGGGGCCTATCACAAAATGAATTATTTTTCCAGAATGTCAAGAAAACTTCAAATATAATTATTTTTAATACAATTGTTTTTAAAATAAAATTACTTTCGTTTAATTAGAATTCACAAAATACTTTAGATATTTATTTTTTCAATTAAATTATATCTAAGTAGCATAAAAAAGAATGAAATTATAATTACAATTTTTATTAGAGTCTTCTAAAACAAAATATTCCAAAGCATTTTTCAAAAAATTAATATTTTGTTAATAAAATAATTCTACTAAATATATATACTTGACAATCAATATATCTATCTCTAAGAATTTTCAAGAAATCTTACTTTTATTTGTTTCTTCTTTATTTGTTTTTGTATATGTTAACTTTATGAAAGCAAATTTAAGCATCAAAATTTTGTAATATTATTAAATTTTCATTAAATAATATGAATTTTATTCTTAGAAAAAATAATAAAAACAATAGTTCATGATGATGCTTTTAACTTATTGTAAAATATATTTAAATTAATAAAATTTAATATTTAGGGATTTAAGAGTTATATTTAAATCTAAATCTACTAAATTCTCTAATATTTTCAAAATTTTTTACGACCAAGGTTTGTTTTTTATCCAATATCAAACATTTATTATATATAAATAAATAGTTGGAAAGAGTTATACCTAACATTATCTGATATTTAATATTTTTATCAATAATATATTAATAGGGTTTTTAATCTCTTCTTCCTTAGCTAGATATTGTAAGGCTCATTTATAATTTCCAGTCTAAACAGTAGGTTGAGGTAACACTTATTGCACATTATTTTCAGGTTTAATTTTTCTCACTAATGGATTAAATTATTTAGTTTCTTTGCGGGCATATTCGTAAGCTTAAATGCCACTAAATAAATAATTCAATATTAATATTCATATTTAAACATAAGAATAAAAATATAAATTTTAATATTAAATATTATAGTATCAATTATTATTTAAATGTGGATAATATTATGATGGTTTTAAAATAATAAGTAATATTTTAAATAGAAATATATTTTTTATGATTAAAAAAATTAATAAATAATTTCAATGTTTTAAAAATTATATTATCATCAAAATAGATTAAAATGGTAAATTGTTAAAATAAAATTTAAGATTATATTAAAATGGAATTTTAGTATTTTTCGATTTTTCTATTAGTGTTTTAACTGCTATTGATTTGAATTTTATATATTTTAACAGCCAATAATTTGACTCATCGATATATCATATTAAATTTATCATAACTTAACTGTAGACCCTTTAAAATTATTTTTTTAATTTTTTAACTCCTGATAAATTAATATGTCTCTCTATACAAATTAGCTATCAAAAAATTTTAAAAGTAAAAGATGTAGAGAAATATTTAAAGACTAAATTTCATTCTTATGGTCTTTACAAATTTTTTTCCCCCCATCGAGGTAAATTGATATTAAGAATTTCCCTTCTTAATAGTTCTCCCTAACTTATCTCATAAACCAAATAACTAGAGGATGTGGTTTAAATAAGTTTTTTGTGTATTTAATCAAGATCTACATTTTATCTTCTTTGAGTCTTTTATCAGGGAATTTATAAGAATTATTATCCTCAAAATACTGAAATCTATCTGAATTTTTACTGAGTTTCACTAAAATTGAAATATCTCAGTGAGTGATTTATTCATGAATTATGAGTAGGATGGAACATGTAGCTTATGTTTTGATCTACATTATTCCTTCTAGAGTCAAGTCGTGAATAAAATTGCTGCCTGAGATAATTTCATTTCTTTGCAGGTACTCGCCATATTTTGATGTTTGCTAAATTGTAACAAACATCACCACTAAGTAAAATGGACAAATTCCAAAATGGACACAAATTCCGGAAAAAATTCGAATGGGAGAGTTCAGACCTCATCATTAATCTATCACTTTGTACAAAGGTATACTCCCTTTTCCATCACGGTACAACTTTTTGATTATGAGGGGGTAAGAAAAAGAGGATTTCAGGGTTTATTGAAAAACGTATAGATGATAAATGATATATCATAATATGCTCTTCATAAAAATCTTAAATTCGTTGCCTCAAATATTTTTATGAAAGATCTTTGTTACATTTATGATTTCACACTTTATTTTACATTTCAGATTTATTTTCGATTTATCTCTCTCTCAAGTAATTAGCTACTGATTTGATTATATGAGAATAAATGTTCTTCATAATATAATCTGCTTAAGATTTGATTTGTGTTTTCATCATCTAATTTGCTATGCGAGAAAAAATGATTTCAATACTTCTTATCATTTTTGAAAATTTTAGACCTTATTTTAAATTTTTCAATGTATTCATAAGGAATTTTTATTAGATAATATGCTGCATTCGATAGCATATGGAATGGGCTAAAACTTCTATTCTAATATTTTTCCATGAATCTCACACCCAAGAAAGTTATTGAGGGAAAAGTGTAAAATTGATGCTTTGACTTTTGACTTAAATAACTCTCTAACACAATATCTATAAGTTTTCAAATAAATATTTGACTTTGCTTAAAGAATTGCCTATCAAAAAATAATTCTAAGTTTTTCAATATCTCTTCCCCCAAGTGATAAAACCCTGAAATCCTCTTTTTCTTACCCCCTCATAATCAAAAAGTTGTACCGTGATGGAAAAGGGAGTATACCTTTGTACAAAGTGATAGATTAATGATGAGGTCTGAACTCTCCCATTCGAATTTTTTCCGGAATTTGTGTCCATTTTGGAATTTGTCCATTTTACTTAGTGGTGATGTTTGTTACAATTTAGCAAACATCAAAATATGGCGAGTACCTGCAAAGAAATGAAATTATCAGGCAGCAATTTTATTCACGACTTGACTCTAGAAGGAATAATGTAGATCAAAACATAAGCTACATGTTCCATCCTACTCATAATTCATGAATAAATCACTCACTGAGATATTTCAATTTTAGTGAAACTCAGTAAAAATTCAGATAGATTTCAGTATTTTGAGGATAATAATTCTTATAAATTCCCTGATAAAAGACTCAAAGAAGATAAAATGTAGATCTTGATTAAATACACAAAAAACTTATTTAAACCACATCCTCTAGTTATTTGGTTTATGAGATAAGTTAGGGAGAACTATTAAGAAGGGAAATTCTTAATATCAATTTACCTCGATGGGGGGAAAAAAATTTGTAAAGACCATAAGAATGAAATTTAGTCTTTAAATATTTCTCTACATCTTTTACTTTTAAAATTTTTTGATAGCTAATTTGTATAGAGAGACATATTAATTTATCAGGAGTTAAAAAATTAAAAAAATAATTTTAAAGGGTCTACAGTTAAGTTATGATAAATTTAATATGATATATCGATGAGTCAAATTATTGGCTGTTAAAATATATAAAATTCAAATCAATAGCAGTTAAAACACTAATAGAAAAATCGAAAAATACTAAAATTCCATTTTAATATAATCTTAAATTTTATTTTAACAATTTACCATTTTAATCTATTTTTATTAATTATCAATTGCCTATATATAATCTTAATCCAAACGTCGAACTTATAGTTGAAATATTCTATTTATTATTTTTTTGTCTTTATCTGTTTCCATCTACTTGCTTTATTAAGTTTAATAATGGTTTATGACATTCATCATAGTCAATTACAATATAATATTTTTTTTAATTAAAGCAATAGATTATTTAATTAAAGAAAAATCTTAATATTTAGTTTGAAAAAATATTAAATTACAATCGTATACAAATTAATATTTAAATAAAGAAAATTTAATATAATTAAATCTATAGTTGCTTTTCTGAATTTTAAAACAATAAATATGCTTGTTAAGCATATAGATGTAATTTTTTAATCTTCGATTATTGTTTGATTTTTATTTGTTGAGCTTAAATGCCTAACTAAAATTATTAATTTTTAAATAATATATATGATTAAAATAATAATATTGAATTTAATAGGCTACTAATAACATAACTATTATATATATTTCTGTTTGAAAAGAATCATTAATTTTTAATTATAAAGAGTTCAATCATAATTATATAAATGATATGGTACACCTTAGTTGAGCCTATTTTAAATAATAATTACATATTGGACTTCATTTTAGATCTTGAACTTAAAACTTATAAAATATTTTTTTTATTTAATTTAAAAAGAAAGCTCTTAAATTATACTTTTTGCGTAATATCAAAATGATTATATATATTTATGAATTTTAATAAATAATATATTTAAACTTAACTATATTTAAAATCATTTTAATCGAAAATTTAAATCTAATTTAGTCAAATAATTAATAATATAAGTAAAATAAATTATTTTATTTGTTTCATAATTTACATGTCTAACTTTATCTTTTTCTCACTATATACTTTCAATCTCTATTTTGAACATTAGTCAAAATTTTGAATTGAAAAAGTTTTCTAACTTTTAAGTAAGATTTTGTTTCACATTAATATTGGAGGAATATATACGATTTAATAAATTAAAAATTGGATAAAAAAATAATCAAATTCGTGGTAGTTAACTTTATAGAGACTAAGCAATATTGTACTTGTTCGAAAGAGAATTATAAATCAGCTGATCTTTACTATTAACGGTACTATTTTATCTTATCTAAAGCTAGATAAAAGCGAATATTTAATTTGGAGCTTAAAATATTCCTAAAAATAAATCACCCCAAATTAAATATTCGCTTTTATCTAGCTTTAGATGAGATAAAATAGTACAGTCAATAGTAAAGATCAGCTGATTTCTAATTCTCTTTCGAACAAGTACAATATTGCTTAGTCTCTATAAAGTTAACTACCACGAGTTTAATTATTCTTTTATCCAATTTTTAATTTATTAAATCGTATATATTCCTCCAATATTAATGTGAAACAAACTTAATATAATGATATAAAGAAAATTGGAGAACCAGCTACATTATTTAGCTTTAATAACTATATTAAGCTCCTAATAAATATCAATTTCAATATAAAACTATGGATACAAATATTTTTATAAATAGCATTTTCAATTTTGAATATAATTAGAAAATTAAATATTGCTATTAAAGGTTCATATATTTTGTTTATTAATTTTTCATGTCAGATTCTATTTTAAAATTAATGAGTGGACAAATCTCTTGTTTATTTAATATTATAATTTGACTAAAGGAACAAATACTCATCTAATAGAACTCGGCCTCATAAGGTAACTTTTCTTTAGCACTGATTTTGTTTGGCATTATTTTTAAACACAATAACTAAATAAAAATAAATATTTAATATATATATATATATAATATATATATATATATATATGAATGATGTTATAAGATTTTTCCTTTGACAAATTATTTTTTAATTATAAATATCTAAATTAGTACAATCTTATCAATTATTAGATTATTAGGACAAAAGATATTTGATATGTCTCTATAAATAGATATGATTCTATGATAAATTAATAACTCAACAAGTATCTTTATTATAAGTCGACCTATAAATTATATATAATGAATATACCTGATGATTTTAAATTTTTTTTAACATTTAAATAATATGAGAAACGAAACATTATTAGTTTAAAATCAAAACTAAATTAAAGTTTGAAACGCGTTACAAACTTACATTGAGGATTATTTCAGTCCTTAAATTTTATTATAATTATAAAATAAAATAAACTTTAATAATAAACTAAAATAATGAATGGTTATGGTCACAATCTTAGCATCATCAAGAATAATTGTGTATTAACTACCAGTAAACATGTTATCATTCAAATTAATTTTATTTTGGAAAAATTGACAAATAAATAATATAGATATTATTAAAAAAATAACTGAAACTTATGAGAGCTTATCTAACTAATCAATAAATTATAAATTCATTTTCCTTAATTGATTATGACTATAACTTATAATTTGATTAATTTAATTTAAAAAGAATACACCTTTATAATATATAAATTAGATAAATATCTGCTAAAAAGCCTAATATAAGCAGTAAAAATAAAATATATATTTAATTTATACTTTCTACAAAATATATTTACTATTATCTATTATTAGATAATTATTATTTAAAGTTATTTAAAATTGTAATTATTCACTTTATACAGAAAAAAAATAATTAGTTTTATAATTTTTCAATTAATATATAATTTAATGATTGACTTAAGAAATAGATTAAATATTATATTAATTAAAATCAAACTTTATTTATATTTCTTTTCATAAATATAAATGATTTGAAGAAAAATATAAAATAATAAATTATATTATACAAAGAATAGGATTCTACAATCTATAGGCAGGTGCTTTAAGCAAAATATTAATAAACTTTTACAAAAAGTAAGCTTTCTAAAATAATTAAGACATCACAGAGTGATCCTCCGGTAACTTAAGAACGACCTAAAACTATTAAGCCCAGTAAACTTCTAAATATGCGAAGTGAATATTCAGAATCTTATTTGAAAAACATTAAAATGCATCCATAAGCGATAATCAAAGCAAGATCTCGGAGTTTAAACTAAATAAAATGCTGGGTACTACAGGGAATGCAGCAATAATATTGAATTGCTTAAAACATAGTAACTCAGAGTTATATTCATTGATGAGTAAGCTTTTCAAACAGTCGAAAGCTCCCACTTTAACTGGTTTTCTTGAGGTCAAGAGGATTTGTTGTTACCCTAAATCGGAAAGCATCGTTTAAAGTTATGGCCGCGGTGAGTGATTGAGAGCTCATTTATCATCATTTCCAAAATGAAACAATAAAATCAGCTAAATTTATTTCCTTTCTCACTTATCTGCAAGTTTAATTAAAGAAGAGAAGAGATAAAAGGTCCAGTGATAGCGTTGCATTCTTTGGTAATGACAAGATTCGTAAGTTAAGGGAGGTCAGATGATTATTAAAATGATCAATTTTACTCGCTATAACAAATTCCCTTTACTTTCTAGTATTAAAAAAAATTTCTGCAAAATTTAATATAATCACAGAAGTTACGAATAAGAATGCTTACTGCCAATATAAAGCAAATATAGCTTCCTTTATAATTAATATAACAACAGTGCCTCTGATTAAAAAACTGCACCGAAAATAAAACATTGAGCTATTGAAGCACAAGCGAAGTGGTATGTAAAATATGTGAGGGGAGTTACAAACTGTTTTGATCATTTTCATTAAGGGAATAACCAATTGAGACTAAATGTTTTCAAGTAGTTATTTTTTAAACAATTAATTTAGTTTTTAAAAAATTCACAAAAAATTTATATTGCATATCTTATTTATTTCACTCATTCTGCCATGTTTTAATATCCTCCATGTTCAAGATGACACAGGTGAGACTTCGGCTGCTGATAGAGGAATACATAGTACCTGACCAGTGTTTTTACGTGAAAGATTTCTTGCTGCTGTCATGGCACTGGGTGTGCAAATAATGTTATGTTTTTATCTACTCTTGAAACGTCTTCTGTTGGAACAGCTTTGATTGAGGTAATTAAACTCCTTTTCCTGCTCATTTTCTAATATTTATTATTAGCTCAACAATTATACTTGATTTAAAATAGCTACTCTTATGGTTCCTCGTAATAGTGCTCCCACAAGCCCAAACTCTTGCTTCTCTTCATCATCAATCTTTGAATTTCTTATCCTCATGTACTAAAATACATTGAAATTATTTATATTAAATTTTAATTTTATTAAAATTTAAATTTAATATTATTATGCAAAGAAATTGAATCTTAAACTTCCTTAATATAATATTTTTTTATTAATTTTTATTTTATTAAGAAACTTTTATCAAATCATTTTTATTTATGGAAATAAATAAAAATAAAATTTTATTTTATAAATATTTAATTTTTTCTTATGTTTATCATTAAAAGTATATATTAAAATAATAATAAATTGTAAAAATAAGTATGTCGTTTATTATTTAAAATATCTTATATAAATTTGAATAAAATTAATTAAATATTAAAAGAATAGTAAATATATTTATCAGTGAATTTATTTTTAAATATATTTAAATTAAAAATTTATATATTATTGTTAAAATAGATAAAAATAGGAAATTTAAGAAATACAAATAAATTAATGCTATATTAGTAATTAAAACTGTCATTAATTAGGAGTATCATTGATACTAATTTGATTTAGATTTAAAGTTCATTTAATTAATAAAATATATATTAAAAAGTGGTCAGGTGGTCAGGTGTCTGGCCGGAGTTTTTGGTGGTCCACCGCAAATGTATTATATAATTAATTTTATATTTACCAATGTATAGATTAAGCTAATACTACGGTCACTCACTAGATATCTCTCCCCTGTCTCTGACCAACGACTGTGTGTTCTCAAACGGTGCCTTCTTCTTCGAACACGAATGTTTCCTCTAGAATGCGAGTGATTTCTGTCTTCCCAATATTGGTTGGCCCGTATATCCAGATCCTGTGAATCTTGCTGTTCTCGCGCTTGATTAGGAGCTCATACAGGATATCGAGAATGTGGAGGGTAGCCGAGTGCTTGTAGTTCGGCAACCTTTGGAGTACTGGAGTCATCACCGTTTTCTTAAGATCGGCAATGTATTCTTGGAGAGATGTAATGATTGGTGCCCTCTCCCTAATGGCGACACCGGACTTCTGGATCACTTGATCTGCGTAGTTCATTGAGCTGTATGCCATGGCAATGGCTACTAGCTGGGTCACATCGCCTGAATTCTTCCATATGAACTCCTCCTTTGACTGTGGTCCTCTGAAAGCCTTCCGATCATGTAGTCATTGGTAACATCGACAGCGCCTCTAGAACCGCGCTCCTGCATGCATGATTCCATCGTAGTGATCTCCTGTGTGCTGGTTCCATTGTAGTTCTACACATTGGTAAATATAAAATTAATTATATAATACATTTGCGATGGACCACCAAAAACTCCGGCCAGACACCTGACCACCTGACCACTTTTTAATAATATATTGATTTATTAATTAATTAAATTTTAAATCAAAATCAAATTAGTATCAATGATACTCCTAATTAATGACAGTTTTAATTACTAATATAGTTTTAATTTATTTGTATTTCTTAAATTTCCTATTTTTATCTATTTTAACAATAATAATATAAAAAATCAACACAAGCTCTCATAATATAAAATTATCTGTTTGCGACTATTTATAATATAGTAATTATAAATAAAACAAATATATAAATATAATTATGAAAAAGTTAAGGAAAATAACTTATTTCATAATTCGTCAAATTTTATAATTTAAATATTCCTCGATATATTTGAACTCAATGGCTGCTCTCTCAATGTCAGCAAGTGATCTCTTTTGCTTTGGACGATTTGTTAATCTTTTTATTCCTCTACATTATCTTCATCAAAAAAGGGGTCTATCACAATATACTCTTTGTTCCAAAATGTTAAGAATACTTTAAATAACTTTTTTTTTAAATTAATTTTTTTAATGCCATAAAAATTAACTTAAAATAGAAATATTTTCGTTTAAATAAAATTCACAAATACTTTAAAAAGTTATTTTTATATTTAATTATATCGTCGTAGTAGCATCTTAAAAAAAGAATGAAATTATAATTATAATTTTTATTTGGGTTTTCTAAAACAAAATAATCCTAAAGCATTAACCATAATTTTAATATTTTATTATTAAAATAAATTTTACTTAATAAATATACTTGGACAATCAATATATCAATCTTAAAGAATTTTCAAGAGATCTTATTTTTTGATTTAATTTGATTTTTCTTTATTTGTTTTTGTATTTTTTAACTTTACTTTCCTAACTTTTTTAAAGCAAATTAAAGCATTAAAATTTTGTAATATATTTAAATGTTCATTAAAATAATATAAATTTTATTATTAGGATAACATTAAAAACAATTGTTTTATGATGATGCTTTTAATTCATTGTAAGGTATACTTAAATTAATTGAAATTAATATTATTAATTAAAATTAATATTTAGGGATTTTAGAGTTATATTTAAATCTTAATCTACTAAAATAGCTAATATGTTTCACCATCTTTACTCTTAAGGTTTGTTTTTATCGAATATTCAACAAATACTATATTTAAAAATTTAATGAAAAAAGAGTAATACCGATGTGAATATATTATATAATATCATATTTTATGATATTGTATACATATTTATACTTTTTAATTATATCATATAGTAACTTATGGTATATTTATAAAAAAAATTATTAATAATTTTAAATTTATTAAATAATAATACTTAAAGTAAATAGCTTTTAATTTACAAAATTGAAAGCTATTATAAATGTTAAATCCCAAACAGTAATGTGGTTAGAAATGACAAATTTATTCTTCAGATTAATAAGATGTTAATAGGTAATTCAACACATGTTATAATTACTATGCAATCATAAAAATTAGGAATTAAGAAAGCCAAGGGTTCATTGCAAAACATTTGACTAAATATCAAAATTAATCTTTTGATTATGAATCTTAAGTTATGAAAAGGGATACAAAATATCATAATTCTTTATTTATTTAAGAGTTATTTTTATTTATAATTATCTAGTTTTTGGGGTTTATAAAGCTCTATGATAATAATATTATTTGAGGAAGTATAATTTCAATGAGAACATCAATAAAATTATTTGGTCCAATTTTATATATATTTAGATCAATGTATTTTTTTAATTGTATTTTCTTATAAAATGTAAATTATTTCAAACAATAATCAGTATTATTCATTAAATTATAATAAATTATTTACATTACTATATAAAATATATAATTAGTATTTAATGATTTCAATTTAAAATATAAATAATTTATAATTATAGTATTAATTCTAGGATTGTTTATATTTTTTTAATTATTTTTCAACATAATATGCAATTAATTAGTTTACTTTTAACTGTGGGCTTTTACATTTTTAAAAATAAATATATTTATAAATCATTAAAAATATTATAAATTCAGTTTTATTTAATATCTCAATATTATTTTTATGTTTTCTTTAATATTTCAATTAAATTTAAAATGGTAATTTATTCTTGTATTAAATAAGTTTAAATAATTATTTTTATTTATATTTATAATATTAATTCTCAGTCGGCTCTACATATTTTTTTCATCTATAAAGAATAAAAATTCTGCGAAGAGTCCATCTTTATATGTTATTTTTATTAGCTTTCTTGATTATAATAATATAGGCATATTTAAGTTATTACAGTCAATTGAAATAAAATATTATTCTAAAATATGAAACATAGATCAATACAAATCTTAATATCTTATGAGTAAAATTATGGAATTGACAATATTATATAAGCTAGTCTTTAAAAAGATAAAATATAATTTCATTTGAGTTAATTGAGTTTTTTTATATTTTATACAAGTTATATGCTATTAAAAGTTTTAGATACAAACATTATGACACGATAACTTTAATGAAAATATGTTCTGAGGGGGAAGATTCCTGCACTTTTTTTTCAATTTATGTAAAATCAAATACATTTAATATAAATCATAAAATTAAAAATTTGTATAACTCACTAATATTAAGAGGATATTTATACATCATTTAATTATCTCAAAAATATAGTCTAACTTTACAAACTTATTGAAAGAACATAAAAATTGAATTAAAAATAGAAATAACAATTTGATACAAAATTTAAAATTACTTTGAAAAATGAGAGGACAATATAATGGCTAAGAAAAAAAAAACCAACAAATATCAGATGAAATAAGTGAGTTATTGGAATGTAAAAAAAGATATTGATTGATTGATTATTAAATTAAGTATAATTTAATCAATAAAATCAGTTTGGAAGTTGCTCTATAGTTTTAATAAAAATTATTTTTATAGAACAATATTTTTTTAAAAAAAAATTGCCAGAAACTTCCCTGAAATTTTTTTTTATCATAAATTGGTGCAAGAAACTTCCCTCCCTTGATTTTTATTCTTATTTATTTTGGTTAAATGGACGAAATCAATTATTATTTTTAAAAATAAGGCAAGATTTGAACAAAAATGATTTGTTCTAAACTTTATTCGGATTGTCATTGCAATTATTGTATGAATGAATTTTAATATAAAAATTAAATTAAATTCATTATTTGGACTATCAAATTATTTGCAGTTAACTTTCTAGTAACCTATAAAATAAAGTACTTGTTAAATAGTTTAAAATTATCTGAGCTTTACTATAGAAGTTACCCTCTATCGCATCTTTCATGAAAGATAAATTGAGTTAATTTTAGGTAATTTGCTTTTTTATTTTTATTACAAATTAAACTCAATTTATCTTACTTGAAGGATACGATTAAGGGGTATTGTCAATAGTAAAGTTTCGCTGATTTAGACTATCGAATAAAGTATCATATTTTATATGTTTCCAGAGATTTATCTTAAATAATATGTTCATATTTTAATAGTAAATTTATTTTAATTTCCTTACTAAATATTTTTCATTTAAACTAACAAAATTCCATTTGTATGATAGCAATAAAATATAAAATATTGGAGCCAGAAAACTGATAGATTTAAATTTAATTCAGTTCAAAAGTCTTTTACCAATTATTAAGTCTTAAGTATGTTTTATAATTATTTTTAAAACTTTCTATACTTATTTATTATTTAAAAAAATTAATCTCAATGAATATTAAAATAAAATATCTTACAAAAGTATATTTATTCTGATTTTAAAAAAAATAATCATGATAAAACTTATAGTTTTTTAATACTAACAGAATATCAAACATTTAGTCATTAGAAATATAACAATAATTCTTTTATTTAAAGTGCATATTAATTTTATGGGGTTTTTATTTGTTGAATAACAGCATACTATTCATTTTATTCTGATTCAATATTCTCTCAGAGCAGCTAAAATTCTTGAAAAATCTTCTTTATTATGTTAATCTTATAATTATGAATGAGTGTAGAACGGAAATCTATAAAAGTTCTCTATTTTTTAAAAAATGTTTTATTTATTACTAAAAGCAGCTGTGATATAAATAAAATTTTAGTTTAAGCTTCTAAATGGAACCTTATAAAGACTATTGATGGGATAATTATAAAATATGCATATTTTATTATTTTGTAATCAATATAATATTAAAGAATTCCTCGATAAGATTCCATTTATTTAATTAATATTAATTATCATTAATATAATTTAGAAAATATAGATTATTATATAAGTTCAAGAAAATATCTCAGGAACTTTTATTAAAAGAAATTCATGCAATCTCTAATTAAACTTTTGATTTCATTTAAATTATTATTCTTCAATGATATTAACAACAGGCTAACTTTTATCATGATTTAAATAAAACTTTATATAAATGTAAAAACAATTGTAAATATATATATTTGCTTTATTTAATACATTATTGTTAAATTACATGTAATGCTAATTTTTTATTTAAAATTACTAAATTTATTTATCATTAAATATAAAATTAAAATTAAATTTTTCAATTAGATTCAATTATGATAAGTAATTATCAGATTATAGAAATTATCTTTAATAGAATCATAATGAATGACTTTAAATTATTCAATTATATAAGATTATAAAAAAATTATAATCTTTTATAAAATATTTAAACACAAAAATTTAGAAAATAATCCGACAAAAAGTTAATTTTCAAAATCAAATTCGTAATTATTAAGGGAATCATTATATCATGAAATGTTTATCTATATGATTTTCTAAATATATATATTTTACCAGTATTATGTGAGAATTTCTAAAACAATTTTATAGAACTTATGCAATTTTTTATTTTTTATATACATCAGTTATAAACATATATAGGACTTTTGATGATAAGATTTTTAAATAATAATTCGAAATTCTAATACAAAGAAAAGGAATCTCAAGAGGGAAATGGTAAAAAAAGAAAACAAAGGAGCCAATTTAGAAATGATTTCCAATAAATTATTATTTCGGAATCAAAACCCCAAAACCCCTTAATGAGGTTTATAAGTGCTTTGATTTTTAGGGAATTTGTTAGGGGTTGGTGTTATTAATTAAATGTGAGACAAAAATAGCAAGCTTTTGGGGTCTATTTATGATGAAGAGTATATAGATTTAGTGTTTAAACTGCGCTATGGATGTGATATATACAGTGAATAAATCAAACCAGTACTAAACTATAAGTCTATTGCGCTACTCTTAAAGCGAAGTCCGTCAACTGTTCGCTCCCACTGTTTTATAGCAGTATAATTAAAGCAATAATAGCTGAATTCTAAGCCTAAGAGGTAGTCAAAGTTTTCATAGAAGCATATTGACTATCTTATTAATGAGAAAACCTTAAAGTATTGGGCTCGCTTCTCTCTCGACCAACGAGCCACTATGTTTCATCGCTAATTCCCTGAGTTGAAAATCTTTGCATAATCTGTTGCAAACATCTATAAACGAAATGGTATATCTTACAAAGGTGTGAATCGTATCAAGAGAGTGATTGATTTCACTCTGTTATTTTACAACAACAACTTAAATTATATTTATAATTAAATGCAGAGAGCCTAATAGAATAATATTAAGTTTATGCATGCTGACGAGGCTGTGTTTACCTTCAACACTTTCATCTAGAAGTCTTGGTATAAGAGGCATAGTAATATAGAAGTATATGACTAGAAAGTCAAGGTATAAACAATGGCAATTCTTGGAGGTATTAGCGAGGATGCTGGTTTAGAAACTTATGTTATTCATCCTCGCTCTATTAAGACAGAGCAGTATATAAAGTTCTTAGAGCAGCTGAGAGAGAAATAACCTGAATAAGAGATTATACTGTTTGTTGATAATCTTTCTGTTCATAAGACTAAAGAAACAAGGAAGCGTTATGAAAAACTAAGAATAACACCAGTTTTCAACGTACCTTACAGTCCATAGTTTAATGGAATTGAGTTCTACTGGGGTATATTAAAAGGTCATTACAAGAAACTGCTGCTATACCACTTGATGCATGACCTACCTATCGATACAGTAGACTTTATTAAAAGCTCAGCGAAGAGAGTAGATAATTAATTGGCTTAAAAGTGTGCTAAAGAAGGGAGAGTGAATGTATATAAATAAGTTTTGTAGTTAAGTTAATGAATATATAAGTCACATTTAAAATTCTTTAGTAGGAGCTGGCTTCTCTTTCTTTTCTTCCTACTTCTTGCTTCCCTCCTCCTAGGTTTCTTCTCTTGCTGCCAGCTCCAGCATCTATGTTCATTGACTCTGGAGGCTAAATATTTGAATAAAGTCTCTTGCTGACTTCATACTTTGTCTGCGACTTTCGCTCTCTGTGAAGCTTGCTCTATTCCTTCATCAAGAAGATGCCAGTACCAGATTTTTCTAAAGAGTTAAGCTACAAATCTTACTTGAAATATAAGGGTGCTTCTGCAGCTCTGATAGGCAGCTCTCACTTATCTTGATCCCTTGTTTGTCCTTATCTTCTGAAGAGATGCTGTACCTCTTCTAATGAGATTCTTGGATAATTTCTTTCAAGTAATCCTTTAATTGTTGCAAGTATGCCAAAGAAATAGTTTCTTTCAGGTTGTTTATTTGACAACTGCTTCTTAATAGGCAGGTACTTTGAAACCTCTGGGTCATTCATAGCATTATCGTATAAGTTAGTCACTGATATTTCTGGATAGTTTGGAATCTCTGCAAACTTTACATCTTAAGTTTTCAAAGCTTTCTTCTCTTCGCAGAGTATCGCTCTTAGAAATGAAATTTTAGTACCTTCAATAGTTGGCAAGAACAAACCAACTACATATTCAAGATTAGCTGTTCTGACCGACACCCGACCCCCCCGTACCCCCCCTACCCCCTTAAAATATCCTATTTCATATCAAATTTTTTATCCTTAGGGTCTAAATCGATTTCCTTTTTGACATCTCGATATCATAAATTCTATTTTTTTATATATAAAATTTCATAATTTTATCAAAATTTATAAATTCTATATTAATGCCTTATATGATTTGATTTTTAAGTTTAAACAAGTTTCACAATGTTTTTCAAAATTTTTTGATTATCCTTTGTGAAAATATATAAAAAATAATTTTCAATTACAAATTTTAAAATTTAATTTATAATTAATTTTTATTGACTACCATACACAAATTTTATTCTAAAATTTTTTTTCGCTTAATTCAATTTCATTACAAGAAAGAGTATGATTAATTTTTCAAATTTTCAAATTTCAAAATTTTATAATTTTTTTCATTATCAATTACAAAATATTGAAATTTGAAAATTTGAAAAATTAATCATACTCTTTCTTGTAATGAAATTGAATGAAGTTGAATTAAGCGAAAAAAATTTTAGAATAAAATTTGTGTATGGTAGTCAATAAAAATTAATTATAAATTAAATTTTAAAATTTGTAATTCAAAATTATTTTTTATATATTTTCACAAAGGATAATCAAAAAATTTTGAAAAACATTGTGAAACTTGTTTAAACTCAAAAATCAAATCATATATGGCATTAATATAGAATTTATAAATTTTGATAAAATTATGAAATTTTATATATATATAAAAAATAGAATTTATGATATCGAGATGTCAAAAAGGAAATCGATTTAGACCCTAAGGATAAAAAATTTGATATGAAATAGGATATTTTAAGGGGGTAGGGGGGGTACTACCAAGAAGAAGGGTACGGGGGGGATCGGGTGTCGGTCAGAACAATTAGCTACTATGAGTTCATTACCTTGCTACACCAGGTAGCGATGTAAATCCACCTTGCTTCTAAATCTTTGAATAAATTCTGTTGCTTGCACTCTTTTCATTGCATCATTCATTGACTCCATCTTGTTTACAGATCTAAGAAATGGTATTCAAATTTAAGTTTATTGATTTCAATTATATACCTCTGAAAAACTTACTATTAAATATGGGCATCCTATAGGAGGTCAACCTCTAAGTAGGATATGGAGAAGGTTTTGAGAACTGGTTTCAAACTTGAGAGATTGATATCAATTTCTGCTGCAATAGCTCCATATTTAAAAATTTAAATTGGTACGTACTTAATTAGGAGCACCTCTTAAATTGGTACGTGCTATAATCAACTTATTATTGAAAGCTAAAATGGTTACTTTCTCACCTATATTTAGAGCTGGTTCGTCCCTTAGCACTCATATATCTTCTCTAATACTCTTAAAACTTCCCTTGAAACTTGAAGGCTTGGAAAGCTCTCATATAAGCTCTGAGTTATAGAGGCAGATTTATCATTTTAAATTCAAATTTAAATATGAGCGCTAACATTTTAAGAAAAACAACAGCACTTCCATCAAACTAAATGAGACTTACCTTTGGCAGCAATAAAAAGTGTGATAGCTGTGAGATGAACTCTCATAAAAAACTACCAGAGCTATCACTTGAGGTCTCTGTTTTTTAAACAGAAATTAATAATAGAAAATAAATGGCAAACAAGTGTGTAGGAGACAGAGAGGAGGAGAAAGGTATTAATGAAACTCCTAAACAAACTGAAGAAGTAGAAGTATACTTTTGTGAAAAGTGTGAGAGAGACTTCGTTCATAAATCTATTTGGTATAGGCATATGAAAGAGCATAGAGAAGCCAAGCAAACTGTATACTTAAAGCACGATAAAATCGACTGAAAGTATGATTGCTTCGAGTGCCATAAGCAGTATGCTCATACAAGAGATTTAAGGAAGCATCTTTTAAAAGCTCACAAGAAAGATTTAGAAATTGAAAAGGATGAAGATGAATTGAAGCTACTAAAAAAAGGAAAAGCAAGAGAATCTTTGAAAGTGTTAGAGCTCGAACAAGCTAGTGAATCAGAATATGTGAGGAAATCACGCAACTTACTAGCATCAGAAATCACAAAGATCATGATTAAAATTAAAAAAAAAAAGATACATTTTCTGGCCTAAATTGACATAGACACTTCACTTTAAAGCTACCTTTTATTAGAAGACTCCTTTGATAAGAAAGTTATCAATGATCATCAATACGCATACAAGGTGTATCCCTTCAACTATCTCTTAAGTGATGATAAATATTAGATGGAGTTTACAAATGAGTATCAAGTACTCACTCAAGCAAAATTTAAAGAGTGTAGTTACTTAATCAAGCTAGATGCTGTTCTCCTTGCCAAGGATCATGTTGCTTTCAGACTCCCACTCTATGAAATGACTCTAAGAGATTTCATAACAGATCAAAGGAATTATAAGTAACTTGGATAAATAGCAACTCAGACCATACAAGGCATTAAAGAGCTACATAAGTTAGGCTTTATTCATAGAGATTTGAGGCCAGAAAATATAATGATAAACTTCTCGCCTGTAAGAGTAGCAATAATCGATTTTAACAGAGCCTAAATAGTGGAAGTATCAAGGCTTGGAACTGTAATGGGAACGCAAGGGTACTACCCAGAAAGAGAAGACTGGAGAGATGGAGACTTTTAGTGGGATGTGTAGGCTTTAGCAGCAATAATAATAGAGTGCGATATGCCTCGCAACGATTACTACTCTACAAGGTACGAGAAGGATGCAAGGCTGACAAAACAAGAGTATCTGAATCAATGAAACTAATGGCAGAGCCAATAATAATTAAACCAAACTCAAGATCAGACATATCAATAGAGCAGATAGAGTTGTGGTTAAGTAAGATAAACTTTAGACCTCTCCCACATGATCCAAAAGTGCATTTTAAGTGATTAAATTAAATACATTTACTATAAATTACACATTAATACCTATTAATAACCCCAACCCCTAACAAATTCCCTACAAATCAAAGCACTATAAACCTTATTAAGGGGTTTTGGGGTTTTGAATCAGATCACAATTCATAATTTCAAAACTTAAAATTAAATACAAATCCATTTAAATAGTTTTGATATAATTTTATTAATTATTAAAAACATAAAAGAAGATTACCAATAATTAATTGAGTAAATCATATTTCAAAAAAATATTACGATTTTATTATTTAAATAATATAAAAAATTGAAAATATTGATAGCCATTTGACATAAAATCCTTTAACTTGATAAAAATTAATTATTAATAATTTATAAATTAATTCTAAAAAATATTATATATTAATTTTAAATTTCCAAATTATTTAAATAGTAATTATTATATTAAATTATTTTATTAATTCATTTTTATATTATATGAGTTATTGTGATGAACAGATGTTAAACTTTTATTTTTAAGAAATTTATATAGTAAAATATGTATATTTTTAAAAGTATTTTATTTTATAAATAAAAATATTAAGTCATTTAAAAATATTAAAATATTGATCATATAGTAAGAAAATTTAAATTCTTTAATATATTAAGTCACTAAATAAATTTATAAATGCTTAAAACAAATTGGAAACTTTATCAAAATGCTTTTTAATTCCACAAATTATTACCCAGAATCTTTAAGTGTATTTATAAATTTAAATAATGTTCCTTTAAAATGGTACTTAAAGTAAAGCAATCCTTTATCAATAATAAGAAATAAATTTGATTTCTTTTTAAAAATATTTGAATACAAAATTTGATTCAAGACACTTTTTTATTTTAAAATATTTTTTATTATAATTGGATGTTTGATGAGTATAATTTAATTTAAATCTCATTTTAATTAATAAACCAAAAACATTTCCTTGCTTATAGAAAGTCTTAAATTGTTTCATTTTTTAAAAACCTATATATATATATATATAATTAAATTAAAACGTTTAATTTCACTTTTAAATAATTAATTTTGAGTTATTAGACTAAATAAAATAAATATATACCATAATAATTTTTATATAAAAAATATTAAATATCACTAAAATAAAAGGTTAAATTTTAAATTTAAATTAGAAAAATACAATCACTCATAAACTGATTACAGATATATTCATTTAAAGATATGCTGATAAAAACATTAATTAAAAAATAAAAATTTATTAAAGTAAATTATCTCTTATAATAATTATTTAAATATTTAGTTGCTATCTACTATTCTTTATCGCATTCATTGTTAAAATGAAAAAATTAACAAAGAAGGTATCTATTTCTGTCATTATAAATCTATCTCATATATTTAAAATGTATAAAATATTTTTCTAGATAACAATAATAATTTCTTAATTCTTTTTATTTAATTTTTATTTTGTAGATTTACAAACAAGTAGACAATGACATGAGAATTGGTTGAAAAAAATTTTAATTAATTTATGATTTAAATGTTTATTATTTTTTTAAAAATAGTTAACATTTTATCTAATAATATGAATGAAGCGAAAATGTATGTAATTTTTAAATAAATTTCAATTCAATATGAATTATAAATTAAATATGAAATTATTAAAAATATTAATTATTATTCTTATAAATTAATTATAATTTATTTGTTGAATTAAAATATTTAATCCAAAATTTAATTTCAAATTAAGTTCTTTTATTTTTTGGAATAGATAATTCTTATTATTTTTGTTTTTTCTATTGCTATCATTTTACTTACATATATTTAAAAATTTTTAATTATTTTATATAATTATAAATAAATTTAATGTGTAGCTCTAATTTTTAATTTTTAATGTTTAGATATTAGATTTTTGTTCATCATAATAAGTTTATTTAAATTTTTAATTAATAAACTCATTCCTATGTGAAGTGTTTCTAGAATTAACTTTTGAATTTATGATTAAAAGACCATGTAATTCTATGTATTTGTTTAAGTTTTATAATATTTACTTTGTCAAATAAAAAATTGATATAACAAAAACTGATAAGTCATCTTAATATTTATGGCTGAATAATTATCGATCGTAGACTTCTTAACCTTGTTTTTAACTTTAAGTTCCCACCGATTTCTGCTCTTACAGACAACCTCAACACACGTTGACTTATTTGTGTTTTCCTTAACTTATTTAAATTTTTATGAGAGACAAAGAGGCAGTATCTAAAACCTTTTCCTTTACATATTAATTTTAATATAATATTTATAATTATCTATTTTTCCGTTTAGTCATAAGAAATAATAAATTTTTGTTAACTCTTACACAAATTCTACAAATGTTACCTTAATCTTTCTAATTTATGAGAACTGCATATGCACTAACAAAGCTTCAATGCTGATTTACAAAAATGATCAACTTGCTAAAGGTATTTAGACAGCAAAAACTCAAAATTGTAAAACAAAATATTGTTTAGCTTTTTTTGTTTTTATAGAAAAATTATAAGTATCTTTCTTTTTTTGAATTTCAGTCAGAAACATTGTATAGTAAATTCAAGCACAAAGGAACTTATAATTTATTATTTTAAAAAAATTTAAAAAAAATCATTTTTCAATAATATTAAATTTACTCTATTATATTAAATAAATATTTTAATATTCAAAGACTATCTACAGAGTTTTATATAAAATTTTACAATTATTTTTATTTTAAAATATATTAATATAGTTTAACAAATATCTAACTGTGGCAAGCAACACTGTTTAATTGTTTTAAGCCATTCTAGTCAAAGATATATAGATCATTCCGATTTTGTTTATCAGTTTTTAAATAATTAAGATATTTATATTTATAATTTATGCATTTTTACAAAAAATACAATAATAACTAAGTAATTTAAATAATTAAACCACTAATGTACTTACATTTATAATTAAATATAAATTATTATAAGAATGTTTATTTATTAAAAAAATCAGGGATATGAAATTTAGAAAATATAAATATAATACTTTATTATTCGCTTATTAAGATACCGCATAATTTTTTTATTAAGAAATATAAATATTATATACATTTATATAAAAAATTATTATTAGGATTATTCTATGTAAAATTTTAAATTAACTTATTTTTATTGTAATTAAAACAATTGTAATATATCTAATTAGAATTATTTATTATAATTTAACAATGGAATGACTCTTCATTAGTACCTAAAATATGTAGATTTATAATTTTATAATCAAAGAAATAATTAAATATTAATAATTGTTATTGATCGAATTTTTAAACTAATTTTAATGCTGTTAAAATTATTATAATAAGTTTAATATTTATTACAATTTAAATAAATTATTTTTGGCATAATGATTAGAAAAAACAATTAAATTTGTGTTAATATTAAAAATCATAATTTATTATAAAATATTAATTGAATATAAATATATTATAAATTAATAAAAAGTAAGATTAAAAAAAACCATTTTGATAAATATTTAGCTTATATTTTGAATATTTAAATATTGATATAAATAATAATAATAATTATAATAATAATATGATCACATTGAGGTCTCTGGGGACCCCCGATCTAAAAATATTATGTAATATATAAGGGTCTAGCCCTTTTAGATTAGTTGTTGTCTTTATCTTGTAGTATTCAAAGACATTCGTAGCCCAGGTATGTAACCTTCATTTCTTGAAACTTTTTCTCGTCTTGTCTTTCTTCGAGATATTTGAGGTTGAGCATAGCTCTTTTTACTCCTCTAAGGAATTGATCATCCGCAGTCAAGTTAAGTTGTCTTACTCCTAACCTTAGTTTCAGTTCATCGATTAGTTCTTGAACTGCATCTATGTAGTCTTACTCCTTTTTGTTATTTTAGAACATGTGTATGTCTTTTAGCGCTCTTTTTATGTTCATATTGGTGTTGTATATTTGGAGAAGTGCTGTGTAGTCTAGTATGCACGAAATTTTCTCAATCCAATTTTGATTTAGTGTTGGAAGTTTGTGTTCAAATTCCCATGTGCATATATAGGTTGTCAGCTGACATGCTTCTAATAAGAGGGGGTTGTTAGGTTGTGTTATTCAGTTTCTTACCAATGTCATATAGTTCTCTTTTAGTTACTCGAAGGTCTTTTTTCCTATTTCTCTTTAAAATCCTTCATCGATGTATGTGTTGTTAAGTATATTTTGAACTTCTGGGGAGTCGAATATCGAGATATTTGGATTATCAATTTTGTATTGTATGATATCCTCCTTATTGTTATTTAGGAAGAGCTAGAGCTGCGTCATTTTATCATTGATGATTTTAGTGACCCCATAGTTGTAGTGTTTTGGGTCTGTCTCAACATTGAGAATCTTTTCCCATAAGGGTAGCTGGGTTTATAGGAAATCTATAGGTTTTTTAAGATTCTTAAGTAAAATGTCGTTGCTCGCTTTCTAGATTATCTATGAGGTTGGTTGGAGGAAGATTTTCTTTTCTATTATATTCCCTAAATTTTTGTAGTAAGAATTGATTTTCTCAATCCTATTTCTTATTAGGTCATCATGAAATATATTAGTAAAAGTTCTTATCTCTTTCTGTTAATAGTCAATAGTCTCTGTTATAATTTTTGTTGTATCATTTCGGTTGTCATTTCTAAGATTTCTGGTCAAAATCTGGTCTAATTTAATTTTGTATTAAATACCCTACTGATCTGTGACGTCATTTTCTAAGTCAACTTTGTTGTTTGTGATAGAGTTCCTTATATCTATTACCAGCCATCTAAGGTCTTAGAGGGTTTTTCTGACTCCATAGTTAGTTTTTTCTGATATCTTAAATTTGTTCCTTTTTGGAGTAAATAATGTCTTCATCATTTCCTGTTAGTTTGTATAGTAGAGTGCTGGTATACCTTCAAACGATTTTTGGCTAGCCAAGCAGGCACAGTAGATTCTTTAGAAGAGCTTAATCTATGGGTGATTTAGTAGTATTGTACCCATTTATGAACTGTTTAAAATCCGAAGAGTCTAACGAATCTGCAGATTTTTTTAGTTCTCTGTGGCTGTATTCACTAATTATTTTTCAATGTGTGGTCTAAGTGCGTCTATCTTGTGGACATGGTTGCTATCGTTATAGTTCCACATTAGTGAATATAATTTTATAATGGAAGTAAATTAATATTGATATAAATATACTATATATTATATAGATTAAGATAAATAATTGAAATAAAGCTTAGCCTTATTTATAAACATCAGAAATTTATTTTATGTTTTTATAACTATTTTTGTTTGTAGAATTGATTTAGTCATTCCTATAAATTTTTAATTAAAATAATTATTAAATTATATAAAATACATGACTAAATTTTATGGAAAATCTTTTCTCTCTCTCTATTAAATTTCTTTTTGTAAATTTAAACTATTACATGAATATGGTAATATGTTTTCAGGCGTGGACCGTGTCCGTCAACTATGAAATTATATGTGTTTTTTAATAAGTAGTGACAGAGATTATATTTATTTTACTACAGATTTCTTTATTTATTAAAAGTGAAAGTTTTGAAAAAGTAATATCATAATTAAAATTAAATACAAAATATAGGTGCAAAAAGAGCTATTTTGGAAATGTAAAGAAGAAATCTTTATAAATATAAATTTAAATAACTGTAATTTAAAATGTATAAATTGATATTAAAGTAATTGTAAATTGAAGACTTTATTGATACTTTAAATTGAGAAAAAAAATTATCTAAAAATCTTTAGCATTTTTATAGATTTTTTTTTATTCTAATTTTATTAAAAGCTTTATAATTAAATAATACAATTTATTAATTAAGAACCTTACACAAAAATAAAATAAGAAAAATATTAGTTATTTGATTTTATATAACTAATCATTATAAATATACTGAAAAAAAGTACTGTATTTATAAGATATGTTAAATTATAATTATAATTTGTTATACTTTTTCTACTTTTTTATCTCACACCCAATTTCTTAAATGAATAACTTTTTATTATATTTAATTTTATTTTGACCATGTATTCTCATTGAATTTTACCAACTATGCTCATACAGGTTTTACAAAATATTATTTTTTAAAAAATCTATGTGCAAAATACTATCTATTCACATTAAATTATTATAATTATTAAACTAAATTTTTAAATATAAAATAATTTTTTATCAAATATACTAATTATTTACTAATTCATCAGTGCTCATCAAGTTAAATCAAAACAGTACTCATAATTATATTCTAATTAAACATATAATTCTATTTAATTAATTTTTAATTAAACTTGACAATAAATATTTTAAATTTAAAATTCTTTATTAATTTAATTATCTTATATTTATATATTCACTAAAGTTGCTTCCCGCTAAACTTTTTAAGTCCTAGAAGAAACAAGGTAAGTTTTTATAGAATTTTACAGAAAATTGAATATAAGTATTAAATAAGAAATTGTGGAGGAGGTCAGCTTCTTCTAGAAGCTCAAGGCACCTCAAAAATTCTTTTTAGATTTATCTTAATTCTTAATAGAACTTACTTTTTAGGCGGAAGCAACCTTAGTGATTCTATTTTAAAAAATAATTTGATTGTAAAAGATGCAGTCATTGTTAATTATTTTTATATTATTATGATTATAAATTTAGTAAATAATTATATTAATTAGAAATTTGAAGCATATAATCTTAAATTTACTAAGCATATCTCAGAGGATTGATCTCAATGATTATTTCAACTATAATAAAAAAGTAAGTAAATTTTAAAATTGCTAAGAGAAATCCACATTTGGAATGATTTAAAAAATATGAATAATTTTGAATTAATTATGTATACCAATAAAATTTACAATACTATATCTCGAAATACAATTTAATTAAATTAGGAAGTATCAACTAATAAATTGTACTAATGCATAAATTATAAAAATTATGAACGAAAAGTTAACTAGAAACTTGCTAGATGACTTTAGAATTGTACTTATAAGATTGAGAGGACCCAACTCTTTCATTAGATTTTCCCTCTTCATAAGCTTCCAAATCCAATTTTGGCATATTCAAATAGAATTATATAATTATAATATTAAATTTATATCTATCTTATTGTAGATTTATTTAATTAATTTTTTTTTAATTTATGATTCTTAATAAACAATAAGATGATTAACTTTTTAATAAATTCAATCTGAAATTATATAAAGATATTTTTAATCTACTAACATTTATATTATTGATAGTGAAAATTTATATAATTTTAAAATTTAACATTTATAAAATAATTTAAATTAATAACTTATAATTTACAATATTTAAAATTATATGATAATGCCTTCTTGTTAAACTAATTCAATTCTAATTGCTACATTAGTTTTTTTATATTTAGCTAACAATATTTTATATTAAAATACATAAGACTAATTAATTATAATTATAAACATAATTTTATTTTATTTAATATATATTTTAATTTTTTGTTAATCTATTTACTTTTTTATTAATAAAATAATTTTAATAAGTTAGTAATATAATAAGTTTACTTTATTTATTTAAGCTAATGGATCTTATAAATTCAAAGAGAAAAATAAAAATAATATCTAAATAATAAATAAAAGAAAAATGAATAATTAATATTAATATTAATTAAAATACTCTAATTGATTTTTAATATAAGTTAAATAATAAATTCATAGAATGAATTTGAATTTTATCTGAATAAATAAGTTGAATTAAACGATATATTATATAATTTAAAGAAAAGTATTCAAGAAAGACTTCTTTGACTATGATTAATTGTTCTGACCGAGACCCCCCTACCCCCTCAGCCGAGACCCACTCTCCCCCTCAACCGAGACCCCTCCTCACTTTATAGTAATTTTTGATAAACTTATTTTTTACTCAAAATAAATTTCTTGCCCTTCGGGCCGCTATTACCATTATAGATATAACTTGATATGTTTCACTCAGTTCGTCAACCTTTTTGAAAACAATCTCCAATAGGTAAATAATTAAAATAACATTGCTTTTTACTTTTATTTAACTAAATATTAAGAATTAATATAATAATGTTCCCAATAATTTTTCTTCTATTTATTTCTTTATAAATACTTTTAATATTATTTTTACTTTATTTTGTTAGTTACTAATAAAATCTTTTTTTAGTTTAGCTTAGATTTGGAAAAGTTCTATATAATTTCTTTTGTTTTTGATTACAATTTAAATACATTAATGAAGAAAAAAAGATTTTATTAGTAACTAACAAAATAAAGTAAAAATAATATTAAAAGTATTTATAAAGAAATAAATAGAAGAAAAATTATTGGGAAAATTATTATATTAATTCTTAATATTTAGTTAAATAAAAGTAAAAAGCAATGTTATTTTAATTATTCACCTATTGGTGATTGTTTTCAAAAAGGTTGACGAACTTAGTGAAACATATCAAGTTATATTTATAATGGTAATAGCGGCTCGCAGGTCAAGAAATTTATTTTGAGTAAAAAATAAGTTTATCAAAAATTACTATAAAGTGAGGGGGGGTCTCGGTTTAGGGGGAAAGGGGGGCTCTCTGTTGAGTAGTGGAGGGGGGGGGTCTCGGTCAGAACAATTAATAATTTCTCATTTATTCATTTCGTTTGATTATCAAAGCATAATATCTTTTGTTTGCTTGTAAAATATTATTTTTACTCAATTATAATTAGATACTATTTAATAATGATTTTTTATCAGAAAAAGACAATCAAAACCTGTGATGCTAATTGCTTAAGTAATTTTTTCATTGTTAATTAAATTATTTAAAGATTACATTTATAAATTAAAACCTATGAATAAACGCTTTATTTTACATAAGCAATTTTAATGGAGTTGCACAAAGAAAAAATTTTAATCTAATTTATTGGATCTCCTATCATCTTAATTTAATATATGATATAATTATTTAAGCAAGAAATAACATTGCTCTCTTTTTTATGTATTTAATTTGAGGTCATTCTTTGATTTTAAGGAGTAAATAAATAAAAACAATCCTAATACTCTCATGAAATTTGTAATGATATCAATCAAACTAAAATAAAATTTTATATGAATAGATTTGTTGATAATTACAATGTACTTTATTCTATAATCAAAGGTTCATTGGAGCATTTCATCAACTAAAACTAAACATCTGAACAGAATTCTTTATCATAAATTTTACAGTGTTGTTTATAGATCAATAATAGATTAGAAATTCATTAAATAATTAAAAAATATGTTCTATATATTAAATTAGATTAATCTCTTGAAATTCGATAAAAATTTTATTTGTTGACAACTTATTCTGAATTCATATTGATTCAAGGAAATATAAAATAACGAATATAAAATATTTGCTTAGGCATTTCTCTTTCATCAAAATTAAGTTATCACAAAATTAATTATAAATAATATTATTAAATTAGAAAGAAACTTGTTCTGAGGTCGGAATGTAACGAATCCTCCCCAAGTCTATCTAGAACTCTCCCCAATCTAGTCCATAAGGACAAGTAAAGGGAACGCTGCTGGGAAACTGGCAACGAATCTTCTGATGAACACATGATCATAGAAGACAGTCAACACGTTCTTAAATACGGCAAAGACCACAAAGGACCCAATATGGAATCCTCCTAGGACATGGATGATAGGTACTACTAGATACTAAACAAGTAAAATACCCACAACCTAGACCGAACCCTCGAACTAAGTTAGAAGATAACTTAACCATAACTCAACAAGTTCAGCTACAACCAGATCCTAATCAATGATGAATAATTCTAAAATCATCAAACGGATTTCTACTCTTTAGCTCAAAACTTCATAGCCAGAACCACGAGAAAACTCAACCTCAACTCAACCCCAGAAGACGACTGGACCTCTGATGAAGAAGAGGAAGAGGATGAGGAAGAAGCGTACTTAGCCTTCGAGAGAGAACAACTGTACTACAAAATGAGATACTATAGAGATCTCAAACTATCTCAGAAGAAAAGGAAAAAAGCTTTCAAATCCAACACCCAGAAACCCCTATACCAAAACCCCATAGTGGACAACATGGAAAAGAACACTGCACTCTCAAGTGCTTAAGCTAACATGGAACTTCACCCATAACTAACTAAAACTAAGCCAGAACTATCACCTAAGAACAAACCATAGTTCTTTAACTCCAATAAATCCAACATAATCAACCATGAACCCACAAAACCTCAGAATATTCAGCCTAGCTAAGACCCTACAGTTCCATCTTATCTAACAAAGATATTAGAGGAATCACTCCTGTTAACTTCCAAGATATGTGAAGAATCACCCAAACAAAAAGACTAGGGAGTACCACAGGTACTAAATGCCCTAACCCAATCAGAGGTACTAAATAGGGAAGAGGACATCAGAAATTCCAACAGAACAGAAACTGCTCAGAATCTGATCAAAGATTCAATAGAAGATATAAGTCTTATCCACATACTTATGTATTAAGGAATTAAACCTGACATCCTGTTGGAAACAAACAAAGTCAAATAAGTCCTAATGGAAAGTAATATGTTTCAGACAATGAAACAAGACATAAGATTCAAACTACTATAAAGACTCATTGACTCAAAAGATAATAACTCTGACCCAAAATTAGAAAAGTGGGAGATCTAAATACTAAACTAACTTAGCTCCATCTACTAGGGAGAGTTAATTCTTAAAAGCTTTTAAGTTAGAGTGCTTCTCACCAACGACAAAAAACAAAGTTCACAAGAAAAATTCAATGTTGGTATATCTCTTCCAAAATTTAAACAGCCTACCTTTCAGACAAAGAAAAGACAAAGAAAGGAGAATAAGAAGAAGAAGAAGAAGAAGATATGGCTTCAGAAGATGACAGAGAAGTAAAGACTTAAGAATTTTTAGTGAATTAGTTAATGCCCATATTAACTAACACTTGAACTTATAAAAGGGCTTGACCCTTACATATATTAAACATATTTAAGATCGGGGGTCCCCAGAGACTTCAATGTGATCATATTATTCTTATTATTGTAGAAATACATTTGAATTTGGAAAATTAATTAAAATTAAATTTATTATAAATCAAAATCTTGGCAGTTAAAGTTGGCCAATTTGAACGATCTTGGGCTCATTCGATTGAGAATTCAAAATTAGCTGAACTTTATTATTGGCGGTACTATTTTATCGCATCCCTGAAGCGAGATAACTCGACTTTAATGTTGGGGTACAATTTAAGGGGGGGGGGTCTAAGTCGGTGGCAGAAATTTTTCGAAAACCTAAGTCGGTGGCAACATTAATTTTTCAAAATTCACCAAAATCCTAAGTCGGTGGCATGATAAAAATTTTTTCTTTTACCAATTGGGAATTAATAAGTACCTCAATATGCATGAAAATTTTATCACAGAAAGTTAATCAATCTCCACCATAACCACTTAGACATTTGACGGACACAGTTTAACATATAAAATAAATTAGAATTCATAATAATTTGTATCCCTTATCAAATAAATTTAAATAAAAATATAACTATATAAATATCAATGAAATATTATCACATTAAAAAATAATGATATTTTGAAAAAATTAAAATCGAGGTATGTTATACACTAATTGTCAATGTGATAATATTTCATTGATATTTATATAGTTATATTTTTATTTAAATTTATTTGATAAGGGATACAAATTATTATGAATTCTAATTTATTTTATATGTTAAACTGTGTCCGTCAAATGTCTAAGTGGTTATGGTGGAGATTGATTAACTTTCTGTGATAAAATTTTCATGCATATTGAGGTACTTATTAATTCCCAATTGGTAAAAGAAAAAATTTTTATCATGCCACCGACTTAGGATTTTGGTGAATTTTGAAAAATTAATGTTGCCACCGACTTAGGTTTTCGAAAAATTTCTGCCACCGACTAGAGACCCACCCCCCTTAAATTATACCCTCACATTAAAGTCAAGTTATCTCGCTCCAGGGATGCGATAAAATAGTACCGCCAATAGTAAAGTCCAGCTAATTTTGAATTCTCTATCGAATGAGCCCAAGATCGTTTAAATTGGCCAACTTTAACTGCCACGATTTTGATTTATAATAAATTTAATTTTAATTAATTTTCCAAATTCAAATGTATTTCTACAATATTATTATTATTATTATTAATTATAAATAATAATCACGTATTTCATTTAAGATAATTCTAAGGATTATATTTTTTTTATAAAAAAATGAAAAATAATTTATATTAAATTTTCTAATATTACAAATCTATTAAGATAGTAAATAATTTTTATTATTTAGAGATAAGTATAATTATATAATTCAATATTTGTAATTAAATCTAAAATTTTATTTTAAATTATTTATATAATAAATTTAAATAAAATATAAATAATTAAATGGTTTTAATTTTCAAGGTGATCGAGAAACGACATTAAGATAAGAAGATATCATATTTAATTGATATCTAGAAAAATAAATTAAAATGATTTATAAAGAAAGAATAATTAAATTAAAGAATGCGATGAATAATAAATGGGCAAGACATTTACACAGTTCCTCAAGGTATACATGTGCTTACCAAAAATATAATAATTTAAATATTATCTAATTTTTTAGTTTAAAATGTTTAATGAAATTAATTAAATTCTAATTTTTAAAATTAATGAAAATGATTATATATTAAAAACTTTCATTATAATTAATAATACTTTCTTATTTTAAAGATATACTATTATATTTATTTTTTATTTTGTGAATATATTAATTATAAATTCTATAAAAAATCTTTTTTATTTGCTATATTATTTAACAGTTAATAGGATTAATATAATTAAAATTCAAGATTAAAGATCATATTTAAATAATATTGTCTAAAATTTATTATTATTGCCAAATTTATTTATTGATTCCCAGAGTTCACTTGTAATCAGGATTAAATATTGCAAAAATTTGCTTGTAAATGGTATGATGATGAGTGATAATTGCTAGAGTTGGCTAGAATTTAAAAATCCTTACTGCATTTGTAAAATTATGCAAGTTTTATAAATTTTTCTAGTTTGTCAGATACCTGACTGTATAATTCTAGGGTGGAAATCAGGAGTTTGGCTTCAGCATTATATGTCTTAATATTCATTTTATACAGCTATCAAATAATCATTATCTAATACATATTTTTCAAAATTAACTAAAATTATCAAAATAAAATTGAATTGTATAAAATCTATAAATAAAAAGGAATGCAAATTTCAAATAAAAAAGGAAATCTAATTATTTTTTATAAGAATCAAGCTTTTTGATTTGCAAATTTTTAAATTTATTTTTTATCTTTCAATTAAAGTCGCACTCTTAAATTAAAATTTCAGATTTGATATTTGAAAATAAGTAATTCAAGATATTATATTTTAATAAAGATGATTAATTATCCTAAAAATTTATACTTTTTTCCTCTCATTTTTTGTAAAAGTGTTACATACTGTAAAGGGTAATTATATATATTTAAATAAATAATTAAATTTCATGATTACTTAAAATATAATGATATGATCACAAGAGGAATCATAAACTGTAATTTTTATTATAAAATAAAAAAATATATTTATTAATTTAATGTTGAGGAATACTAAATATAAAAATAATCATATTTGATTTTCTGATTTGAATATAAGTAATTTAAAGTTTGCTAATAATGATAAAAATATAATTTTTCATAATTAAATGCAAATATTATTTGATTATAAATTATCATTTATTTAATTTTTTATAATTTATTTTATGAATTATTTCAATCAATATTAAAATGAATATGGTAATAAAAGAGGAATTAAGCACATAGTTTTAAGGTAAAGATAGTGAATTATCAATGAAAATTTAAATTAAATAAAACATTAAATATATTTAAGACTGAGCTTAGCCTCTTAATTTAGCTTAAAATCTTCATCTTCCTCATCATTATCTTCTTATTCAACTTTTCTCCCTTTTTATGTATTTATGCAAGATATTCCACACTCATTCTTACTGTCAATAGCTTGAACTTTTGCTGTTTTTTGTGTGTTTTTGCTGTAAACTTGGCCACTTCTCGATTTTAGACTGCTATATCAGAGATGCTGCCTAGAACCTGAACTCCATTTTATTCACAAGAAATTTAATAAAATTAGAGATGTTTAATAAATTAAAATTAACAAATTAAAACTTTTGAAGTTTTAATGATCAGAGATTAAACTTGATACTAATAGATTTAATTTAATAAGAATTCTTAATTGGGATGTCTTAATTAATTTTAGGCATGTTTTTATTAATTAAGACTGAGTTAATTTTAATTTATTAAACATCTCTAATTTCATTAAATTTCTGTGAATAAAATGGAGTTCAGGTTCTAGGCAGCATCTCTGATATAGCAGTCTAAAATCGAGAAGTGGCCAAGTTTACAGCAAAAACACACAAAAAACAGCAAAAGTTCAAGCTATTGACAGTAAGAATGAGTGTGGAATATCTTGCATAAATACATAAAAAGGGAGAAAAGTTGAATAAGAAGATAATGATGAGGAAGATGAAGATTTTAAGCTAAATTAAGAGGCTAAGCTCAGTCTTAAATATATTTAATGTTTTATTTAATTTAAATTTTCATTGATAATTCACTATCTTTACCTTATTTTAATTTGTATCCAATATTTTGAGAGGGAAGTTTCCTGTCTCATGCATATAATAAATAATTTTTATATATTCTCAAATTTCTTTCATCAATTATGATTGAATCATAATTATAATCTAGTATATTTTATTACAATAGTTATTTTTCATGAATTTATAAAAGTAAAATTTTTATTAATCAAAATAATTAACGAAACACAATTACACTTTATAATTAAAGAATGTAAAATTATAAACGTTGAAATACATGAAATATTTATTCATATAAGATTAAGGTATTATTCGAATTTTAATGTTGTGTTGGGAGCTGGAAACTTCCTCTTCAAGATTTTTTATTTATATTTTTTTATTTTTAATTAGAAAAACTTTAGCTAAGGAGATTTGTATTTTAGGCTATTCAGTAAAATTCGAGAAAAGTTTTTAGGAATATATAAAAATTTTTGTAAGTTATATTTTAGAAGATCGTTTAAAACTTCAATATTATGTTGAAATAATAGAAGATATTTTATACGAATATAGGACTGTATGTCAATATCATCTTTAAATAAAATTTATTTATTTTTTATATTTAAATTTTTAAAATAACATATAATTTAATAATATTGATGACACAGAATCTTCTAGGAATTTTGATCTCTACTTCAAAGTACAGTATTGCCAAAATAGTGGCAGTTAGATATTTTCTGGTCACTTCTTACAAATCTTTTGGGGTTTGGGTTTAGGTTTAGGGCAGTAGTAGTTGTCGATGTAGTTGATGTAGTGGTAGGTGTTGAAGTTTGAAAAATATAGAAAAATTTTAAACCATTCATAATCAAGAAAGTTGACTTTAAATTCCTGATGTCTAAAATTCGTAATTTTTCAGATAACTTACTCCATATTTAGAGTAATATAAACCAATTTCTAATTAAAAATTAATATTCAAATCTAATATTGGAATAATAATTATTTGAAATAATTTAAAGAATTATTTCAAAATAGATTTCAAGGGAAATATTCCTTTACTTGTGTAAATATGTCTTATTTTAGAGAAATAATTTATAATTTAAATTTTAAAATTTAAAAGTGTTTCCAAGATTTAAAATTGCTTAAGTCATGGGAGAGCCTATTCAAACAAACCCAAAAGTAATAATATCCTTAATAAACAATAAATTTATTTATTCTAAGAAACTAAATCAAATTTATATAAATATTTTCTTTATAATTATAATTGTTTCATAACATAGCACAAGTTTTTTTCAAGCAAGGAATAACAATAAATCTATAATTAAAATTAGAGTAAGATAAGAATTATAAATTTTATTCATTTAATTGGATAATTTTAGGGATTATTTTTTTAAATATTAATTTATTAATTTTATTTCCTTTTTTTATTTGTTTATCAAAATAGTAAGACACTTTAATAATTTAAAATGCTAGTTCCTTATCTTATTACGGTTTTTTGAATAAATATTGAATAAAATAATAAGTTTTTTTAATATTTTATTAATACACTTAAAATATTCCCATTTAATTAAAATATCTGGCAATTATAAATAAGTATTGCCTTTAACTGAAAAAAAGCATTCTAAACCTCGTTGATTTAGATTAATTTTCTTGTTATCTTACTCGTGCTATTTTGTTTAATCCTATAGTATTATATTTAATTAAATTTTTATTATATACCCGTTTTTATGATGGTTTTTTAATCCATTTTTATGATTAATTTGATCATATAAAGTAATATTTTAATATTATTTATAAATAATTTCATTTCATATAAGTTCATGTAGTATAAGAAAGAGGGGAAAAAATAGAGTAGTAAAATATTCTATGTTTATCAATAAAATAAATATTTAATAATTATTAGTTGCCATATTTCTTTATTTGAAAATTATATAAAAATTAAATTTATATAAACAAGTTCTCCAAGTTTTATGACTAGTAAAATTATTATAAATTTTAAATTTATTATATTTATTATGAATTAAATAAATATTATAATTGTTTTTATAATTAATATATTCAAATTTTGATAATCTATTAAGATTAATCTATTGGATTGTAGTTCCAGTATTATCAATTTTATAATAAATATAAAACTATACTAAATATCAAATTTCTATATTATTATATTTAATTAAGTATTTTTGAAATTCAATGATAAAAATAAAAACTATATTGAAGTTAAGAAAATTATATAATTAATATATAAAAATTAAATATAAAAAATCTCATCATCTTTTTTTTGCTAATTTTTTATCAAAACGAATTTTATGTATTGCAAATATTTTCCTTATCAAAATGAATTTTATAAAAAACATTTTCAGCTTGCCTAAAATCATTAATTTTTAATTATTAGTGATAGTTTTATTTAGTAAATATTAACAAGAAACCCTTACTTGAAAGATGTTACCTAGAGGTAGATTATTATTTTTTATAACATTCAGGATATTAAAAGCTCATAAAATTTTTTAATTGTTTTAGTAACAACGATTTAAAGATAATTGAGAAGGCGCTGTCACTTTATAATAATTTAATATAATAAGATAATAATTAATATTAAAAAAAATGAATATATTTTAGGGTTAATTAACTCTATAAAACAAATTAATATAAACTATCACTTTAAAAATCTAAGTTATTTAATAATTATAATAATTTACATATAAAATATTAAGCATTTTAAGAACATTACCTAAGCTATTAAATCATTTTTAAAAATAGTATATCTATCATGAAGTTTGAGAATTAAAGTTTTTTCTAATTAATTTAGAAATAATTTTGTAAGGTACTAACAACATAGCCTTTGTGAATTCAAAATTTATTAAAACTGAATATATTCAGAGTAATTATTAATTTATAAATCGCCAACAAAATATGAATTTCTCTTTTAAACCACTTTTTTAAACATATTTTCCTAAATAAATATAAATCAAAATATCTGTTGCTTAAGATTTTTATTGATATTACAATTAGTAGATTTCATTATAAATTTAATTTTAATCACAAACTTAAATTTAATAAAATTAATTGATTTAATTAATCTCTTAATACTTATACTAATCTAGACCTTATAAAATCTTCATTCTCTATCATTGTGATCATAACAAGACTTGCTTCTTATGACAAAAATAAATTAAGTAATCATCATATCCCTAACTCTGAACTTCTTATGTGTAAACATTTCCACAAAAACTGTACACATTTCGACATTTATTTCATTAGTGTATATTTGTGATTATTGTAGAAACCTAAGCTTTTTATGTGAATAATCACAAATTTTAGATTATGGAATTCTAAAAATAACAATGAGATTTCCCAATGAGAAGTTAGAATTATAACTTAAAGAAATAAGATTTTAAATATAATTATGATTTGAAATATAAAATTTTTCTAACTTCTCATTGTTATTTTTAGAATTCCATAATCTAAAATTTGTGATTATTCACATAAAAAGCTTAGGTTTCTAAAATAATCACAAATATACACTAATGAAATAAATGTCGAAATGTGTACAGTTTTTGTGGAAATGTTTACACATAAGAAGTTCAGAGTTAGGGATATGATGATTACTTAATTTATTTTTGTCATAAGAAGCAAGTCTTGTTATGATCACAATGATAGAGAATGAAGATTTTATAAGGTCTAGATTAGTATAAGTATTAAGAGATTAATTAAATCAATTAATTTTATTAAATTTAAGTTTGTGATTAAAATTAAATTTATAATGAAATCTACTAAATCATTTTTACATGATAATTATATGCTAGATGTACATTTATTAATTTAAAATTAATATGATGTAACATTTTAAAAAATCTATGCATACAACTATTGATCTTTAAAGTATAAATAATTTATTTGAAATATGATATTAATTTCATAAAAGTTTATTTCACATATATTGGAAATTTTAATTGATTTATATTTTTCTAAATTATTAATTAAATTTTTAGTTTTATAATTAAACCGTATTATTTTTAATTTTTATATAATCTAATAATTGCTATTTAATATATCAATATTTAAATTTGAGTTTTATTTAATAAAATATAAATATATATTATAATTATTTTGATAATTATAATTATACTTGACTTTTAAGTATAAATGTCTATTACGATAATTTTGTTAAAATCACATATGCCTGAAGAAGACAATAGCAAAAAGATGGAATCTTTTAAAAAATATATACTTTTAAATAATAGTTTCTTATGATAATTATTAAATTTGAATAATTTATAAATCAATCCTAAAACTGTAAAATTATAACTCTCTGGTTTAAATGGGAATTCAGAGGGGCTTCCTATATTATATCAATGAACAGGAGGGGAGACCATCAACCTTCCAAAACAGAAATGATCACTCAAGGATATTGAAAAATAAGATTTTAGATTATTCAATTTAATAAAATTCTTCTTAAACTTATAAATAAAATTTTTAATCTCAATCTCAATTTTTTAATTTTTAAAGCTACACTCATTTTATAATTGATTTTTTTTCCTAAGTAAATAAAGGCAAAGAATGCTTTTATAAGTATCAATTTTCTAGAAACGAATATCAAAAGGAGAAGCTGGAGAAAGGGTATGATAACAAAATTTTAATTTACAAAAAGAATTTTCATTTATATTTGGAATATAATTCATTTTATGGTGCTAAATTAAATATATATAATTCTTATATTAAAATTCAGAAAAATAATTATTATAAAAATAAATTATTGACTTTTTTATTTAATAAAATTAGGCTTAAACTTAATTTAAATAAATAATTTAATTTTAATAAGAGCGAGATCTATTACTGTTTATTATAATTATATGTTAAATGTATAATCTATTAATTAGATGACTATTATAATTTCTTCATTTTAAAAAATAATTTGTTTCTTTTATTAATTAAATAAACGAATTTGCGAAGACATGTTCAATTCGTACAAAAAATATTTAAAAAAAATAATTTAAAATTGTTTATTAATTCAAAATAAATTATAAAAAATATTTAAAATAAATCATATAAATCTGGTGCTTGTTTTAGGTGATAGATGTTGCTTATTTTAAATAAGTTTAGAATTACTATTAATACTAATAAGATAGATGAATAAAAAATTTTGGGGGGGGGTCTAAGTCGGTGGCAGAAATTTTTCGAAAACCTAAGTCGGTGGCAACATTAATTTTTCAAAATTCACCAAAATCCTAAGTCGGTGGCATAATAAAATTTTTTTCTTTTTCCAATTGGGAATCAATAAGTACCTCAATATATATGAAATTTTATCACAGAAAGTTAATCAATCTCCATCATAACATCTTAGACATTTGACGGACACAGTTTAGCATATAAAATAAATTAGAATTCATAAATAATTTGTATCCCTTTATCAAATAATATTAAATAAAAATATAATTATATAAATATCAATGAAATATTATCACATTGACAATTAGTGTATAACATACTTCGATTATAATTTTTTCAAAATATCATTATTTTTCAATGTGATAATATTTCATTGATATTTATATAATTATATTTTTATTTAATATTATTTGATAAAGGGATACAAATTATTTATGAATTCTAATTTATTTTATATGCTAAACTGTGTCCGTCAAATGTCTAAGATGTTATGATGGAGATTGATTAACTTTCTGTGATAAAATTTCATATATATTGAGGTACTTATTGATTCCCAATTGGAAAAAGAAAAAAATTTTATTATGCCACCGACTTAGGATTTTGGTGAATTTTGAAAAATTAATGTTGCCACCGACTTAGGTTTTCGAAAAATTTCTGCCACCGACTTAGACCCCCCCAAAATTTTAAATAATTTTTTTAAATTATTCATCATTATTTAATAAATCAAAATAGATTTTTATATTCAAATTATTGTTTTTTTTCTTCAATTGTCACTTGCTTTTTTTAATGTTATTATTAAATTTACAATTACTTAAAATTTTACTTTATTTCAATAAATCATTTTTGTTTAAATATAAATCTATATATCAATAAAATAATTTATATATTTTGAAAAAGAGTTATATATTTTATAAAAACTATATTTTGTCTATTTCTTCTTTTCAATAGATTTAGATTATAATTCATCTTTTAATGTTCATTTAATTTAATATGAAGGACTCTAGTTTCTTTGTATTGATTTAATATATGAATGAAGTATGTCATTTATAAATAATGAAAAATAATTTGATTATTCTAAGTATTTATTTAAGATTAATAATCATTCATACAATGAAAATGGAAAATAGTTTCATCACATTTAACTTAGCTTCATCTCTATCAATGAATAGTTCTCGTAAGTTTATCTTTCAGCACTGTTGTTAAGTCTATGTTTAACGACTTCAACTTTTACCAAGTTCAAATTTATTAAAACATTTAATTTCAAATATATTCAGCTTTTTTACATTATTTACTAGTGACAAAGTGCAGCATCTTCGACATTTTATGTATTATTAATCAAAGATATATTTCAATACAATATTCCTTTTATTTAAAATAAGTGATTTATCGTCATCAATTTTAACCTCATAATCCCCGATTAATCTTCAACTTATTGATAATTTTTTATCAAGTGCTGTACAGACTTTTAAAGGATTACTTCCATCAAATTATTAACTTTTAAAAAAATTTGAGAAGTCTATGAATTCTAAAAATTTTATCATAATGTTTTCTTTTTTGCTGAAAGAATCTCTCATTTTATTATATGATGGAACTTATATTTAATTTTAAAGGTTGAAAACTAATAAGCTTGAAACTAATTAAAATGAATATAATACTTAATTTTTAATAGTAAATATTTAACTAACGTATTAACTTAATAAATAAAATAGCCAAAAATGTTTTTAAAGAATATATAATAATTAATTTGATATTATTAAATATATTTATTTATAATGAATATTTTATTTAGTTTAATAATAAGAGGAAAAATACTTAATTTTATTGTTTATTAATAAAATAATTTATAATATATATTTTTACAATTTTATTTAAATTATATACTATATTATTTTTTTATTATACTGATCATTTGTCTTTATGAGCTTTAAGAAAATTCAAGTCATTCTTTTTCCTCAACGTATCCTTTTCCTCAACGTAGACTACCTTTTGGCATTTAAATTCTATTTAAAATTGATTCTTATATTATTTTTTGTAATTATCAGCTGCAAAAATATATTTAAGTAGTTAAATTATGTACTGAATAATTATGTCTTATTTATTATAGAAATAATGTATAGTTTATAATTTATAGTGTAAAATTTAAATAAAATTGTTATTTTATTATAGGAGAAATTAATATATTTTTAAAGAAAAATTTTATAAGGAATTCTTTTATTGATTTAATTTTTATAAACAGAAAAATTAAATAAAGTTGGATAATTAAATTTTAAATTCATTTGCTATTATAATTTCTCAATAATCTGAAAACCTTTTTATTATAGTTGACTTCGAATGACTATAAATTGTTCTGCTTTATATTTTAAAAAAATAAGTCAAAGAAAATGGTTATTAAATATCTCTAGATGACATTATGAATTAATTGGATGAAATTAATCAATTATTATATGCTATTTAATCCAGAAATTGAAATTACCAGGATAAAATAGTCCAAAATTTTCGATAGGTTAAAATTTCATTATAAAAATTTAGAGACATCTAGTGAATTGATATAGCAAAATAAAATGTTGGGGAGAGTTATACCAAAAAAACTTCTTTAAGCAAAGACTTTTTCTTAATGAAAAATAATATATTAAGAGGTAAAGCAAGAATACAAACAATTATTAAAGAGCAGTTAATGCTTTAAAACTACAACTTGAAAAGATAATTAGAAAACATTTCATGAATATCTAAATTTGTTAAATTAAAAAAAGTAAAATCAAAACTACTAGCATAAAATGAAAAATTTAAGTGAAAAATATTAAATATTATCAAGATTAATAGTAATGATGTTCAAAATTATAAGGATAGACAAGCATAATTGATTAATATTATTTAAATGGAGTGTCAATTATTTCAAACTTGAAGAAAGGCAGCCACAAATACATTAATTTTAAATCGAGAATGCTAAGTTATTAATATTTTATATAAATAAAAATTTAATATCCAAAACTTATAATATCTTATAACAATTTAATATAAATAATTAAAAATTATTCAGCAATATAAAAAAAATATTAAAAAATATTTAGCTCTTAAGAGTTCATCTCTCGGTCCAATAATAGTTCATATTTAAATTAAAAAAATCTCATTATCTAATAATATAAAATTATATATTATTAAAATAAATATCCACTAAAGATCCTATAAGATAGTCTTAAATCAAATATTAAAATAATAATAAAGTTTAGATATACAACTACTTAACTTTTTATAATTATGAATTTATTCATCATATTTTTGAATATATTAAATTTATATAAAATAATTTGTTGTAATTTATTAATTAATATAAAAATTAATTAAATAAAATTGTTTATGTTATTTTAAATTTAATATATGTAGGAATACTCAAGTTAAAATTTAATTATTGTTTAATGATTTGGTCATATAAAATTATTTAATCATTTTTAAAAATATATATTACAGATTATTTTATAGATTTATTCATATATGTGTACTTATATTTTATTATAAAATATAAAAAATATTTAAATCAATTATTTCTTTAAAAATTTATAAATGAGATTTAAATATAATAATATTTTACAATAAAAAAATCATACCATCATAAGCAGGAAAAAAATTCCAAATATAAAGGAAATTATTGATTCAATCTTAAAATAATATTTAATTATATAAAGCAAGAAAATAAGGACTCAAGGAAATGTGATTGTGGGAAATAAATAAAAGTAAAATTTTATATTTATCAGTTAACATTTTATCTTGAATATGTTTATAGAGACATCATTTGCAGCATCATCATCATATTGTTACAAATAATTTGCTCTACTTACTTAGAATGGTACTTTTAGTCTGTTCTACTGAAGAACTTGGTCAGTGCCAAATTGCATTTAAAACACCACCCAACATTAAAGTTTAGATACTGCTTTGTGAGGTTAGCAGTCTATAACTTTTTGCCAGTAATAAACAGTCTACGGGGTCCGAAGTTTAGTAGGGCGTCCACTATAATCGGTTAGACTGACATCCACTTACTAACCTGAATATTTTCTAATTATATTGTATATAAATTAAGAAATTAAAATTGAATAATTATACTTATTCATAATTAAAACTCTAAATAGATTATTATTTATTTAAATTTAAGAGAATTAGAGTGAAAAAATTGTTAGGATTTAATTGTTAAATATAAAGTATTTTAAATGTACATTTTTATTAATACTTATTAGATGTATAATAGATGACATTTAGTCTTTATTTTAAATATCATGAAAATTTAAATCTGTTTAAAGCAATCATATTGTATTGTACAACTATCTTGCATTTGATTTTTTTATTGTTAAATTATTTTTTAAATTAATTATCTTCATTAAAATTATTATCAAGATACATAAGAGATTTTTCTTTAATATTTTAGTTAAAATCGACTTATTCATAAATTTAATTAAACTTACTTCTTTTTTTTTGCAAATAATAGTACAAGTGTGCTTTTTCACAAACAGTTTATAATTAACTTTGCTACCTTGTTTATGAATATTTAGAATAATCTTATATTATTCTATATTTTTAAACAAAATAATGATTTAAAATTAAAGTATGCATAATAATAATTGTAAAAATGATATATTATTAACTTAATTTTCAGATAAAAGATATTAAAAATAATTATCAAGCATTTTTTCTTCCTAAAAAAAATTTTCCTTTTTATATTAATTTTATTATTTTTATATTATATAATTTTTTTCCTTTTAAAATTTCTTTCTCTCTCTTCTATTAATAATTATTATATTTAAATTCTATTAAGAATAATAATTATTTATTTGATTCATAAATATTTTATTTTTAAGTTTTATTAAATTTAATATATTAAAAATAACAACAATTAATATTATATCTATCACATATTTTATGCCAGGCTCTTTGTAATTATGTTATGCTTTTAATTGTTTTTCAAATAATATTGAGTTTACTCAATAAATTTTTAGTAAATAATTCCAATTTAAATATTATCGCATGAATTAAGGATAAGTTGCTTTCTAATTGTTATTTATAAATTAAAATTTTATTTTATATTAATCAGTTAAAATAGAGACAAAGTTCAGAAAATAAACTCATAAATACAAAAGTTATGCTTTATAAATTTAAATAACATTTTTCATATTTTCAATGCTTGTAATTGTATATTTATAATAATTTGATGAACTTTTTAATTTAATTAATTTGAAAATATAAGAATTTTAAATATTTACTCTCTATTGAATTGTGATAAATATAATTAAAATTATGTTATCAAATTTATTACTGAAAATATGAAACTTATTTTTAATCAAAATGTAATGAAATTTTCTCACAAACCAAATAAAATCTATAAATAAATTTACTTTCTTTAGAGATTGCAAAATTTTAAACTTATTGATATTATTTGTTAAAAATATATAATTTACTCTCTACTATCATATTGCATAAATTAAATGAAGAATTGAACAAAAACTAATTTTATATTAAAAAAATATTTTAAAAAATACCTCAAACATTAGATATAATAATTGGTTTCAAGTAGCAAAATTAGTATTTATTTACCACTTGGTCAAAAAATAATTATATTATAGCATTTCTAACAAATAATTATAATAAACTATATCTACAACTAATTTATATTTTTTTAATATTTAAGAGATTTCATTTTCTCGATTTTTTTATTATAATTATTATTATTACTGAATGTTTTTAATTAAAATAATCTTAAATATATTAAATATTTTTTAGTTTATTAATAATAGTACAATTAATAAATAATAGATTTTAAAAGATAAATTTCTAGAAATTTATATTAAATAATAATATATACTAATAAATTAAATAATAAAAGAAAGAATAATGGAAAAAATAATATTGTTCTCTAATGTAGAAAATGTGAATGAATTTTAGCAGTATACATGTAGCAACACAAATAAAGGTTAGATAATATTTGGAACCAACAATATCTGATTCTCGAAGCCATTTATTTTAAAGAATATAACGTTTTAATTAAATTAGAATTAAGTTATTAGCTATTTTTATCAGATTAAACTTAAAGCTAAACAGATCCCCCAAAATTCTGGAATTATAAAACTCTCCAGAATCATTCTGGAATTACTTAAAATTCCAGAATCAAATCTGTAACTTCAAAATTTACAATATTTTTATAACAATTCATGAGTTAATTAAAATATATCTAAATCTAAACAAATGACTAAGTATAAAAATTAATAGTAATATTTTGATGAGAGAATTATTCTTACTTAATGTTGTTGCAATAGATTTTATTAAAACGCATATTATATTATATTTTGTTATTTTATTAAATGTTTTGACTTTATATATTAAACTATTAAATAAATTATTTAAATTTTGATTGTTAATATTTTTGTGAACTCTTTTATGAATGCGAGTCTGTTGTACCATTGCCACACTTAAACAAGTCTGACCCACTAATTTAAAATAAATGAACTAAATTTAGTATAAAAAATTCTCTCACTTTTTTACCAACTCTAATATAGAATGTCATTTTAAGTATATGATTTCAATTCTTCGAAAAGATATTCTGGATAGTTAGAGTTCATTTTAATTTATTTAATAACAGACTTTTTTGAAGATTATACTTGACTTTCCTAAACTTTTATATATTATTTAATTGTTATGGTAATTATTTTAATTTTAAATCAATTAATAATAATAATTTAGAAAAATTAAATAAATAAATTTAGACTAATTAAAAATACACAGTCGTGTTATTGATTTAAAACTCACTGTCCAAAGTTAATATATATTTTATATCCATCATGATGGACTTTTGCATAATAAATAAAATATAATCATAAATCATTTATTATATTTAATTATTATTAAATAAATATATAAATTGTATTCACAAGAAGTTTTATGTATGATTCTATTATTTTAGTAGTTCTATTTGGCACTATTTATATATTTTTTGGTTTTATTAGCTTTCCTTTAAAATACCCAAACTTGCCGTTGAAAAATATAATAAGAATAATTTCAATAATTTCAATAATATATTTTAATATTTTTAATCTTAAAATGGAAAATCATCTAGATTAAAATGGATACACCATTACCATGAAAACGGTTCACTAATCAATGCGAGACTATATTGATATCAGAGTTAAATCTTTGATCAACAATTAGAAACTGATGATGAGTTAAGGGCATTGGATGAAATGAGAGAAGAATTTTATAGTTTCTTTGGTAAATGATGTTAAGTACGCCATTATATCAACAAACTAAGATTCAGACAACATATTATATAATTCTCAAACTTAATTAATTTTATTATTTTTTACTGAAATCTTTTGAATGCTTATTTAAGAAATGAGACCAGAGCGTTTCGTCACAATCTAATTAATATTAAATATTCAGTGTTTCTGAATGTGTCACTTTAAGAAGAAATTATTTTTTTCATAAATTAAAATTAAAATAAATATATTTTTTAAAAAGTTTATTTAATTTAAACATATAAATAATGTAGATTACTTAATTTTTTTAATTAATTTTAGCCTAATAAATATTTATAATTAATGTTAAAAAGTAATTAATTTATTAAATAAATAGAAATTATAATATATTAACATTAATTGAAATTTCATTAATTTAAAAGAAAATTTTTAATTTTTATGAATTATTTTTGTTGTTGGAAGTTTTATATATATTTTTAAAAAAGCACTCGTGACATTCAAAACCCCAAAACCCTTTCAGTAGTTTGATTGAGTTTTTGATTGATAAAAGTAGACTATTAGTGCATACTTTATTAGGGTTTTAATAGGGTTTATGTAGGGGTTTAATGTTTAAATGTTAGTAATTTAAGTGATTATAACAAGCGAGTTTTTTAAATATTTCACACAAACATAAGCTTAGTGTCATGTTGCAGTTCTCTGAATTTTATCTTTCTTAGTTGATGTTTGATTGTTGCTATTGTTTGTTAATTCTCTTAGCTTTGCTTGATAATAGTTGAGTATGCAAGTTCTCTGAGACCTCCATTTATTTTATTTTTCTCGAGATATTGTTTGATTCTCTGCTTAGAATCTCTCTCACCCCTGCAGCAAAAGTAATCGTTTCTTGGCATGTCGCTCTCCACTATTATTACTGCTAGAGCCCAGATATCCCATTAAGTGTCTCCATCTCTCCAATCCTCTCTCTCAGGGAAATATCCAGGAGTGCCGTATACATTTCCTTATGCAGAGGCTTGCACTCTTTGAGCTCTGTTGAAGTCTATAATATAAAACTCTAAGAGGCTGAAAGTTTATCATGATGTTCTCTGGCTTTAAGTCTCTATGAACATAACCAAGCTTGTGAAGCTCTTCAATCCCCTCAACTATCTGCTATACTATCTAGCCAATTTATCTCTGACATCTATTGTCAGATAAGAATTCTCTGTAAGTCATTTCAAGTAAAGGAAGCCTGAAGGCTACATGATCTTTACCAAGTAAAAAAGCATCAAGCTAGATGATATGCCTGCACTCATTTAACTTTGCTTTTTAAAGAGCATAATACTCATTAGCAAATTCCATTTGGAACTTGTCATCAGCAAGGAAGTAATTGAAAGGATATATCTTGTAAGCATATTAGTCATCAGTAATTACTCTCTTCTCAACTTTATCTTCAAGAGTAAGGTAGCTTTCTAGGCAAGAATCTAAGTCAATAATTTTTAATATAGGAATCTTCATTGCTTCAATTTTAACCATTATTTTATTGATCTCAGAGACTGGAAAGTTCTTGACTGCTTTCTTCATTTTAACTTACTTCTAGACTTCAACTCTAAGAGACTCCACTGGGTTTCTTGATCTCATCTTCTCTTTTAGAGGAATTTATTACCAGTAGGTTCATGAATAAAGACAAAACTTTAATTGTGCTTTTTCTTTAAGTGCACTTTGAGATCTCTAGTATGAGAATATGGCTTCTCACAGAACTCACAGACATACTTCCCATCTTTCTTTTAATGCTGGAGATATAACCTTGGCATATCGTTGTGTATATCTCTCAAGTGTCTTTTATAAGTCGACTAGTAAGGGAAAACTTTATTGCATTCTTTGCATTAATAGTCAACTTTAGCTGGAATTTATTAATGCTCTATGGCGGGTTGTTTAACCTCCTCATCAATTTGCACAGCTTCTTTGATAACATCTTGCTTAACTTATATTTAAATCTCAAAGCTAGACTGGTCAAAGTTGTCATAAGTAGGCTCCCACTGAGTACAAGCGTCTCTGGTCTTTACTTTTTTTGGTTGCTGGAATGATAATTTTGACTGATTTTACCCAAGTAATGCCGCTCTTCTCAGAAGGTTAGCGCTCATTTTAGTTTGCTGATATATTTTATTATAATAATGATAAAATATACCTTGATAAACTTTAATAGTCGAGTATAAGACACTCTGGTAGATTTTCGTCTGAGAGTTTAGAAAATTAAACAACCATAAAAGACTGTAAGTTGACATATTTTATGAGAATTTTATTCGTTTTAGTAAATTAAAATACTCCTAATGAAGTTGTTTCTCTAGGAGGACCTCCAAATCAATTTGAACTTAATTTGGAGGTAAAATTATTAAACATTTTTTAATTTAATATGCTCCTAATTAAGTTTTAACCTTAAAATTTAACTCCTAATAAAGTTTAAACTTAATTTGGCGACCTCCTAAAATAATTAAACATTATTAGGAGCAATTTAATGGAGAAAGAATGATAAAAATGGAAATCAATCTGTGAAACTGAGCAAGTTTTTCAATGCTTCTCCGCATATCTTTTAAAGGTTGACCTCCAGTAGGTCCACCCTATTTAGAAGTAAGATTTTAATAAACTTAGAATGGATATCCATAATTTTAAATTTCATTAACATTTCTAGAAAAAGGAAGCAAGATGGAGTCTATGAATGATGCAATGAAGAGAATCTCAAGATTTAATAGGAAAATATCGAAGTAAAGAGGACCTATATAGATATTTGGTATAGCAAGGTAAGTTCTTAACTAAGATTAATAAATCCATTATAGTTGAATTGTTCTTGCCGACTTAGGAGGGAACTAAAATCTCATTCTTAAAAGCCTTACTGAGTGAAGAGAAAAAAGCTTTTAAGTCTAATGAAATTACGATGATAGAGATACCTAACTACCCTGAAATATCAGTAACAAACCTAAATGACGATGCTATGAGTGATCCAGACGTAGCTCTCTACCTTCCATCAAAGCTACAACTCTCTAATAAGTTGCCAGAGAGAAACTTCTTCTTCGGTGTCCTTGGAACTCTGAAACCTGAGTACTTAAATGAAGTTATTTAAGAAGCTCATAAGAAACGCTACAGTATCTCTCCTGAAGAAAAAGAGAAGCAAGGTATTAAAATTAGCGAGACCTGGCTCTAGGAACTTCAAAAGCATCCTTTCATCTCAAGTAAGCTTAGCCTTCTAACTTTATAGAAAAACCTGGTACTGCTATATACTTGATGAAAGAGCGCAGCAAATTAAACAGAGAGAAAGCCTCAAGTAAAACATGAATTGAGTAAGAGACTCTTCAAAGATTAATAAAAGCCAGAAGAGATGAACATAGATGCGGGAGCTGGCACAAAGAGAAGAAACATAGGCCCAAGCAAGCCTTAAGAGGAAGAAAAGAAAGAGAAGCCAAATCATTTTACAGGCAAATTTAATATGTGAGCTTATTCATTCGTTTAAATCTAAAACTTATTTATATACACAAAATCTCCCTTCTCTTGCGCATACTTTAGCTTTCTCATCGCTGAGTCTCTTAGCAGCACTCTTAATAAAATCGACTGTATCTATCTTCAAGTCATGCATCAAGTGATAGAGTAGGAGTTTCTTGTAGTGGACTTTCAATAACCCCCAATATAATTCAATTCCATTGAACTGAGGACTGTAGGGAACATTAAATAAAGGTGTTATATTTAGGCGTTCATATTCCTTCCTTGTGTCTTTAGTTTTATGGACAGATAAGTTATCTACAAACAGAATAATCTCTTAGTCGGCGTACTTATCTCTGAGTTATTGCAAGAACTTTATGTATTATTCGGTCTTTATTGAGCGAGGATGGATAACATAAGTCTCGAGGCCACTATCTTCACTTATTCCACCGAGAATAGCATGAGTTTACACCTTGACCTTTTAGTCATATACTTCAATATTGCTATATCTTTTATACCAAGACCTTGATATGAAGGTATTAAACGTGAATACTGCCTCATCAGCGTGTATGAACTTAATGTTATTAGTAATAGCCCTCTGCATTTAATCGAATATATATTTTAAATTATCCTTATAAAATGGAACATTAAAATCAATCACTCTCTTAATGCGATTGACTGTCTTGTAAGATATTCCGTTCTATTTATATATGTTAGTTATCGATTAAGCAGAGATATGAAGCTCAAGAAATTGACGATGAAACATCACAGCTCTCTAGGCCAGAGAGAAGTGAGCCCAGTATTAAAGAGTCTTATCATTAATAAGATAATCGATATGATGCTGCTAAAATTTAAAAGGTCTTTTAGACTTAGAATTAAGTTGCTATTTCTTTAAATTCAATGCTAATAGACAGTGAGACCTCACAGTTGCAGGAGATTTATGGAGCAGTCTTGCTATAGATGTGTAATTAAGGATAGGTTTGAGTTGATCACTATAATCATCGCACCCATAACGCAACTTAAACAATAAATCTATATACTCAATGTCATAAACTGACCCCAAACCTCGCATATACTCACTTAAATTACTAACATTTAAACATTAAACCCCTACATAAACCCTATTAAAACCCTAATAAAGTATACACTAATAGTCTACTTTTATCAATCAAAAACTCAATCAAACTACTGAAAGGGTTTTGGGGTTTTGAATACAGTGAGACATCTTATGGTTGCTCAAATTTGGATTAAACAAAAAAAATGCAGTTTGACTAAATAACAAACGTTTATTTTAGTCCCGCATATTTACTCATTTGGCTTAGTGGGTACGACTTTACTTTAGGAGATCTACTTAATCTTCGACATAAAAGGCTAATAACGTCGAGGAGCATTATAAGTGCAACTATTGCAGTCAGCCAACTGCACAATGATAAAGTAGTTCATCTTTATTTAAAACCCCAAAACATTAAAATTAGTCTTGACGATAGCTCTTACAGTACTCTGAGCACATTTTCAAGAACTCAAATCTAAGGGGACGTTGCAATTGATTGTGACTCAAATTTATGTCCCTTTATATATGGCTCTAACTACTTGCAATAAATCATTGCTGAGCCTTGGAGAGATAACTATTCTCTGCTTGTAATATTCTTACATTAATTAGCTGGATAGAAATTTCAAATCATAATTGAAAATGAAAAGTCTGTATAAGAGCTAGCAAAAGAGCTTTTATTATTAGGAGAAATGAAAAATTTTAATGAAATGTTGGAAATACTGTCCATTAGTGCAGCTTACTTAATTCCAACTGCAAACGAAATCACAAACATTTTAGAAAACATATTATTAATGGTTTATGATATTTATAATTTCTCAAGTTCTTTCAAAATAAATTTTTATGAATAATTAAACTATAAATAATTCCTATCAATGTTTTTGAATATTTCAAACATAATTACGGGAGATATTGCAGGTAGGTTAATAGCTAGCAACATAGAGCTGTCAAAGTTCAATTAAAATGACCAGATTCAGCTAAGAGTGTCACCTCCTCCAGAGATCAACAGTGAGCTGTTATGCAAGCTAATAAAATAAAGCTAAGCAAAACTCAAATCAATGGACTAAGTGAAATCAATATGCAGTAAATATTGGAGTATCGCACTTGGCGTTGTTTATAACTACTATTATCACATAATCAACAATTATTCCAACAGCAAGCAATTTGTTATATAAGTGATAACTATGAGATGAATGTAGTTTAGAGAAAAGGTAAGATAAAATGTTGATTAAGATGGTTAAATGCAGTTTATAAGTATCAGTACACTTGATGTTACTTGTACAAATTAGAAATAAAATAATGAACTCTAATTGCAATTATAAAGTCAAATTAATCATAATAATAATTAATATGTTTAGTTACTTTAGATATGTAAGTACAAAGAATGATAAAAATTCAAGAAAACAAACTGATCATATTTACTTCGTTGAATAATCCATTCTTTTCTGAAATAGATTTGCTATTATAAATAGTTTTTAGAATAAAATTTATCTTTACAAATTATAAACTGATAGGTATGTGAATATCACTTGAATAAGTCAAAGCTCTCAAGAAAATCAACTTAGCTGGTTGTTTGATCTGTTAAGTTGATCTGTCTTTATTATAAACTTAATGTATCAGTTTATTAATGCGAGGAGGGAGGTTTACTGCCATAAATTGGGATATGTATAGAGGTGATAATATTAATCATATAAAAACACTTCAACTATCGTATAATTTAAATATATCTTGAAATGGATTTATGTTTATTAAAATATATATTTAATTAGTTATACTATGACTTGATTGATTTGCAGATCTCAGGTGTCTCCACCCTTTACATATGTTCCTTTGCTGCCTGCCAAGAACCACTCTAATCTGAGTGGATGTAAAATTAATCAATCTTCTGCCTAATTCCTTTACAAAACTCAGGTAACTTATTTAACCATAAATGTTTTATAACAATTGAACATTTTAAATTAATCAATCAACATATACATATTGATTATCTGAGCACATAAAAAATTATATAAATAGGTTATCTGAGTATTTTTAAACAGCTATTCAGCTTAAATTAAGTAATTCAAGTCGTATATATAGTCAAAATAAATTAAGAAGCAATGACCAGGAGCAAAGAGCAAAATTGCAAGTTGAAAAAGCAGCAATAAGAATACTGACAGTTTTCAATTGAGACGAGGGTGGAAAGCTATGAAATGGGTAAATTAATAAACATATTTATTGTTATATACTAATAAAATGGAAGAAATTGGTTGTTAGCTTAATATATCTTAATATATAGAGACACCACATCAGGGATATATAATATTATATAAATAATAGGGCTAATTAAATGACAGAGTATAGATTAATTTAAATAATCATTTGATAATATTAGACTGAATCAACAAAACAAGCAAGCCAGGGTTATATATAGTATTAATTATTACATTAAACCAACAGTAATTTTTAGTGAATAACAATTAATAGCATGCTTTCTCTGTTTCCTTTTTTACTTATGATAGTCATTAAAATTCTTCCAACAGTTAAAAGCCTGATTCATAAACAATAAGAGCTAATGAACTTATGACAAGCTATAAAGAAGACAATCAAGAATGTTTAAGATGATCTTTTTCAATGGTTTTAAATATTATACTTAAAGAAGTAATGAATGAAAGTTAAACTTTAAACATAATTGTAAGTTATAATTTAAATGCATCATTTTCATTGCAGATATGAATTTTCACAGGCAGTGCTTTCAACGCTGTAAACATGTTACAATCTTATATCATCTAGGTTAAGTCTAAGAGCTTGAAATTGATCAATCAGGCAACCGTAAAATTTATAGTCTACTGTGTTTTATTGTTTCGCTCACTATCTAAGTTTCACAAGCAAAGAATTGCCATATAATATTATTATCATTATAATATATAAAGTAAATCATTTGAAGTATTTAATTATTTTTAAAGTTAATATATAATCAATCTTTCATGAAACTTCTCTATCAGTTTATCTGAGGAGGGCTTATCTTGATCTTAAATTTACTGCCTTCTTTTATTTGGCATTTAGGTTAAATTACTATGCTGTGCTTTCCTCACTCAATTAATCGTTCTTCCTTGATTTTTAAAAAGCAATCTCAAATGTTAGTTTGTTTATTTATATAATTATTTTAGAATATAATTGATTGATTAGATTATTTTAATATAATTACTGCTATAATAACTGATTAACACCTTAAACTGTTGATCTTGAGCAATTAAGTCTTTAATGAGGGTGATTAATCATATGTCTAATCTTATTTAATCATTGTCTGGCTTATAGTTATTAATACATAAATTTATCTCAGATCTGCTGAAAGAGCAAAAGGGGCATTTCACGAGTTGAGTTAGACAAGCTGTTAATTGGAGGAATTAAGCTATCATAGATTTGCATATTAGCATAAAAAAGTATTTTATAAAGATTAATTATAAATAAAATTTGTTGAATCTATTTATTCTTAAAGTAATATGAAAAATATGTGGTAATTAATTGTCAATATACAACTTTAATAACAGCTTATTATTGATATTGAGATATTGAACAACGATATTTAATATAACAAATTTTGCCAATAATATATTTTAATCCAAGCTCCTATAAATTGAGTCAACGGTGGCTTCTCTTAAACTATATACTACTTATGACAGTTCATTATTTTATTCCAGTAAATATTTTGTATCTCAATTGCTTGATTGTAAGTGCCCGACATGCATTAGTATACAGGCTGATGAAGTTGTGGATATGAGTATACAATGCATTTACACTAAATCCTCAACAAACATTAACATAGAAAAGCTCTAACCAATTAACAATGAATTCTAATCGCCTAATTATAGTGACAACGTTTCTGGCAATATTTAAAATACTTGAAACCCTATGAGTATTGAAATGTATCGTTATTGTGATTATCATTCGGTTTTTGCTGCATTGTAAACTAAAGGAGTATCTATATGCAGTTCCTTAAGATTTATTGATGCTGAGTATAACTAAATGCTTGAAAATGTAGTAAAGATATGGTCTTTCTATACTTGCTGTTGCCTAAGCATAACTCAGCTTCAAAAGAATTACTACTTGCGGTAATTCTGTTTGGAACGAGTAAGTCATCGTGAGCTCAAAGTTGTCAAGATATATGGATATATTGATAGAGACACCTTAAAAATTTTGAATCAGGAATAAGGCAACTCGATTAAAAGAAAGATTCTTACCCCAAGCAAAGTCTGATATCGCTCAAACGAAATCACTATGGCATTTTTTCAAGAACTTAGCGTAAGCTATTCTCAGATTAGTATAAATCAGCAATCTATTTTAAAGATAATAGCTCGCAGCTGAGAATCATGTCGAGTGACTTTTCATGAGATCTGGAAATGTGCAAAGGCATCTAATCAAAAAGCATAAGGTGGCCTGATGAAAGCTTGTTGTCACATTATCTCACTTCCTAGAGCAGATGTCCGAGTCGGACATTGCACCGCCCTTCATTTTTAAACTGAAAATCGAGTAGTTCTTCAAACTGACTTCGGATGAACGAATGCCCCTTACTTCGTTTGTACTACCTAAATCTATCAAATGTTCAAATGCTAAATTAAAAAATAAAGAGACTATATATAAAATACGCTTATAAGAAAATTTTTTTCCAAAGCAACATCTGACAAAGAGCTAGATGATGGACAGAATATCATATAAAATGTCTATCTTGGCTGTGAGGTACTCATAATTATAAGATTTAATGATGACTCTCATTTCATTGTAATTTTCTTTCCCAGAAGTAATTGGCATTATCATTGACTTTTATTCAAAGTAAATTATAAAAAATAAATGTCGCAAACCTATTTTTTCCAAGGAGGATGATTACTATTGGCAGTCTAACCCTTTATGAATAATGGACGGCCACCTTCTTGAAAGTGATATGGAGATTTAGTTCAAGGTAAGATTGGTGATAGCGCAGTTGGGCATTGATGGCAGGCGGTTAATGAAGTTCTCTTGAGAACTATGTGTCATTGAACATGTCATTATTCAATATTCTGTACTACTGAGCGAAAAATCTATTTAAACGATTAGTGTTATAATTACAATAAATATTTCTAAGAAATATAAAGTATATCCTATTTATATGTACTTTACTTTTCAATTCAATAATTTTTCATATTCTTATATATTTGCAGCCTGACACAGTTTTGCTGCAGCTGCAGTTGTAGCTTATAATATTTTTTTTAGCTTAGTGTTAAAAATATGATATTTTTAAAGCCTCTAATATAGAGTATTTAAAATTTATATTTTCGAGAGTTATTTTTTAAAACAGTGTCTCTCGAGATTTTTAATTAATTAATCAGTAAAAATTTTTATAGTCAAAAATATAAATATTTCAATATCTTTAAATAAATAGAGCTTTTTTTGTTTTTATTTTTAATAATCCTTAAGGATATATGAATAAGTTTTTATAGATTTTTTTAGAACCTTATTAAGATTCCTTAACTTAATTTTGTGGTAAAATATGAGATAAAAACTAAAAAAAGAATATTGCTCTATTTCTTTTTAGAATTATCATAATTCATTTTAGACATAGATATATTGATAAGGAAATTTTGAAAAATTATGAAATAATGGTTGATAATATTTTTCGATATTAAAATCCTAGAGAGACACTGTTTTAAAAGTGTGACTCACAACAAATACAATAATATACAGTTTAGTTTGAATTGTTGAAAGCTTCAATATATTTTAAATTAATTATTAATATTTAAAGAATCGAGGATTTTAGAGGAAAAAGTCCTCTTTCCTCGTTCAGCATCTCTAAAATATTTAATGAGATGCAACTATCATAATTCATTAAATAACAATGAAAAGAGGAAGTTTTTATGATTGCCCAGTTGGAATTAAAGTATAGGCTGACTTTTATGGCGTAACCAATCTCTATAATTAATCAGTAAACTTTAATTAATTAATAAAAGTTAAAATTACTATGTTACATAAATGTCGAGCATAATGATGGAGTGGCATCTCTGTCAACTCTTATAATTTTTGCCCAGCTGGGTCATAAAGCTCAGTCATTAAACTATTCGGCTAGTTGGATATTCATGGAAAGTAACTTCGTCCATTGCATTTTCGTGTAGCAATTAGTGAAAGCAAACACAGTATCCTCTGATTTTCAGCATACAGCAATTAAATAAAGGTAACAATAATTCTCAGATAGACCTACTATTAGTGAGTAAGTCACGGATAGGTCGGCATATAGTAGATTAGACCATACTAAACCTTAAATAGTGGTAACATTTTGCGGAGATTTTGGGCTTGGTAACATTTTGCTGGCCGGAAAGATGATGAATATACTGAATAAATTATAGATTAGGCTTATAACATTCTATAGTAAGTTCATCAATATTCTCAAAATAATACAAAAATCTCTCTTTTTCTAATATTATAACATGATTTGCTATATAATGGAAAGTTTTTAGATTCATGTGGCTAGAGATCGGTATGAGATTCATACTGTTCTCATGCACTCAACTCACGAAACTCCTCTTAGATAGAAATCTGTAAAGTATTCCTTGTTGTTATTGATATTTTCCTAATTAAATTTCAGAAGGACAATGATTGGAGTGACATGGCATATATCGATAGGTTTGCTTATAATTTCAGCTTAAAGGAAGAGTAATACCTCATGCCAAAAAATTGAGTAAAAATTGTTGAATAATTAAGACATAGTCGTTTGATTATAATCAGCAGATGACAATTCAATCATGACATACCTAAGAGATTTTAGACAATCCCGATTGACTTTATTAAGGTAACCAGGGTTTTAGGCTTCCATGCTACGTATGACGAATAAGCATCTGTCGACAACCTTATCAGTGATAATCAGGAAGATGATGTGAGTGCAAGATATTCAAGAATTATACAAGATGATACAGTAAGGCGAAGGAAGGAGATAGGGCATCAGGCAAAAGGTTGCACCTGAGAGACATATGCTTCATTATTTTTGTTTGATGAATGGGTGAGAAGATGGTGGGCATGGCACGAGAGGCACCTTAAATTGAGTATGAATGCTTAGTATTTTTTAAGAATGAGTTATTTTATATAAAAAGTGATTATTTATAAACTAAAGTTCGCCAATTATTCATATAGAATGCTACATAAATGGAGATAATGTCTCAATCAGTTCAAGATTTTACTATTCGGATGAAGGGAGAATAAATTGTTACCTCCCACAAAGAGAGTGCAGAGGAATATGAACAAAAAGCAAAGAAAACAATCCTTGTGGGCATTAGATCTTAGTTAAAGTGCTACAATTGCTGATTACCTGCAATATAATAATTCAATTAGGGAGTGGCATTTCTATTGTTTTGCAATTTCATTCAAAATCTTTAATATCATATTGGATATAATAATCTAATATCTAACTTACCACAAAGTATCATTAAAAAAAGTAAGTAACTCTTTCAGCTATTTTAACTTCTTTCTTCTTGATTTCAGCAAATCTTCGCCCCCCCCAACTATTTATACCAATCATAACTATTTATAAATTTTCCCTAATTAATGTTTTTAATTATATATTCTATAAATATACTGAGAAATACTTGGACATAACAGCTTATCCAGGATATGTTAGCAAATTTCCCCATCACTTTTGTGTATTTTTCCATAGCACGGATAAAGTTTCTCTTCCAATTCTCTCTATTCTTTACTGAAACCTCTTTGTTTCTTCTTTGCTTGCTGTTGTCTGTTCTATCATTGAATAAATACTTTCATTAATATAAGATCATAATGCCGCTTTAAAATAAATTTAATTGTTTTTATTCGATTTATTCTATCATAAAAATAAGAATTTTGCTTCATTTAGAATTATTGTTTGAATAACTAGAAAGTCTTTTCAAAGTTTATATATAGATTTATATATTTATATAAACTATCTATTCTTTGAATTAAAACCAGCATTTTAGTAATTTAAATTTGCAAGATCTTTATTATTCTCAATTTATAAATAAGGCTGTTATCAATTTTTAATAGTTTAACTGTTGGTTATCTGTATGGCTTATTAGCCTTGACATTTCCCTATTTCATGGTAAGGTAAACAACTCAAGAAAATAAATATAAATTAATGGACATTAAACAATAAACATTGCAAATAGCAATAAAAAGATAAGAGTAAATTAAAAATAGGTGTTAAATTCGATTATCTATTTGATTAAATTTCATATTTACATATTTTATTATCGTTTTTTTTAAAAAAATAAATAATAATTAAATGACTAAATTTTATGTGTTATAAATTATTTGAAAAATAAATAATAAATTAATGCCTATAAAAACATCCCCATTCTTACATTCAGATAAATTAGCTAAAATACGAACATTTAGGGGAATAAATTTATTAATCAAGATTACACATGTTTTATTTTAAATATTTAATTAAATATATAAATCTAGGTACTCTACCGCAGTTTTTATATATAAACCTGTTTTGCGGTAGAGTACCCTAATTATATTAATTAAATTAAAATTAAATTCATAAATACAGCATTACTTTTTACAAAGAATGCATTTCATAATTAAATAATAAATTTCTAAATTAAAATAATATGATTGTTACTCTATAAGGCAATAAAATTTGAAGATTTTTACTTTTTATATTTTAAATAATTAATTTATTCTACATATTATATATCACTTTTTTATTTAATGCATTCTTTGTAAAAAGTAATGTTGTATTTATGAATTTAATTTTAATTTAATTAATATAATTAGGGTACTCTACCGCAAAACAGGTTTGTACTATAAAAACTGCGGTAGAGTACCTAGATTTATATATTTAATTAAATATTTAAAATAAAACATGTGTAATCTTGATTAATAAATTTATTCCCCTAAATGTTCGTATTTTAGCTAAATGCATGTCACCATTTCTACTTTGAATATTAATTAAATGAATCACTACAGTAAGTGCCATCTTAGTAATTTGATATTGAACAAATATCGCTTGAAATGCATTCATTAATACCAATTTATATATTACCCAAGCCTTAATTAACCTCATGTAATCCAAAATTACGATAATATTAAGCATTAATCTATTAAATTTATTATATATAAGATAAAAAGATGTAATAGTATGCTATAAAGCCATCTTCTTATGCTTAATATTTACGCAAAAGACAAGTTCAATCATTGTTTTGGATTTACTAAACTAGTGATGGGCAATGATTAATTGTTAAAATTATCCCCTTTAATTAAGTAGAAATTTAATATAAATTTTCAATTTATATTGCTTAAAATACTAGGAGGGGTGTATTATTTAAAGGCCAAATATAATACTTTAATTATAGTTAATAAACTATGGTGGTTACAACTTAGATGTATATATAATTGAAATATTAAAATAATTGTTGCTGCTATTGATTATTCTTCATTTAAACATTTATAGCTTGCCTAATTTTCCTATTTTACTTTTATGTGTTTTCGTAGCAATAAAACTATAAATATATATATATATATATATATAAACCCCAAAACTTATGTTCACAAATAAATGTGAAATTGATAAAAATTTTAATTAATATTGATAAATAAGGGAATTCCAAATTTCATAATTTAGCTTTAAAGAGAAGGCTGATTCAAGAGTCTTAGAAAGAAGGTCTTATGATGTGCTGCTAATTATAGTTTGAGTGTTCTAGTGTTCAAATATTGTTGAGAGTGTTTCTTATTCTATTCTAAGTTCATATGTTTATAAAATCCAGTAGCTTTCCTTTCTAATTTTTCAAATATTTCAACATTAGTATTAACCCCCCCCCTATTATTGGGTCTGAAATCCAGTCTGGAGTCTATAATACAAGCCAGTCTGGACCCCCTGCAACCATCATCTATGATTTAGAAAAAGAGTGCCTTTACATTCCATTCCATTTTCATTCCACATTTCTGCTGGTTATTTATACGTTATGAGCAGAAAAGGGTTAAATTCGCCATTATGCCCCAGGATTTTTCAATTTTCACATAAAGCCAATTTTCAATGAGGCCAGACACGAAAAGCATTCAAAAGACCCATGGCGGGTCAGCCATTACTTGCAAGCCTACTTTTTTCACCTTTTAATGTTGGCATTAACATTAGCAATGCATATGAACTGGTTTGCAGCCTGTAGATCTTTAAATCCACTGGATAAGTGAAGGAGAGAGGTTTTTCTTTAGTAAATTTGAAAAATCCAGCGGTAATTTCTAATAATCCACCTATTAATTATAATAATCCAGTATATAATACTATATTAAAAACTTAAAAATACCATGAATCCAGACCAAGAGCAGGATCAGATTGCTAAATCTTTTCTCCCATAGATTAAAGAACGAAGCCCTGGTAATTTATTTTCTTTTACTAAGCGCCTATATTAGATTTAAATTATGAAAATTCAAATGAAAAATTATCTCAACTTCTTGAGCAGGTGATCGGATTTTTGAAAATCATGAAGCTAATGATAATTTTTATGAGGGTGGCAAAGTGAAGGGCATTAAAGCTGAGTACAAGGGAGCCCAAGAGAGCGCCAAAATCAATAGAGCAAAGGATTTCCTACATTTTAACAACTTTGACTTGAGTCTCCTGTTGCAGCAGGAGGATTTCAAGGGCTATTAAAAGACATGGGATTTTAAGAAAGTTGTGAGAAAGTTTATAAACAACAACAAAATGCAAGAAAGCGAGGAACAGCAGTGATACCTAGTCACTGGTCTCTGAAAACCTTAACCACGCCCACTCAAACGGGGAGATGAAGATGAGTGAATTCCAAACTACTCCAAGTATTACAGGTTAACTAGTACAAGAACTTAGACCCTTATCTTAGCTAGTTATTAACTATGGCGCGATCATTGGCCATGAGATGTTGACAAAGCATTTTGAATAGTTCAAATAATCAAATTATTAATAAAAGGAATAAATCCTCCAAGAATTAATGGCCCGATCCTCCAAGAATTAATGGCCCGCAACACTCAATCACTCTTTTCTTTCCTTTAGCACTTTGAAATGGCAAATGAACCCTAAGGAAACGAAGGGCTCTTCTATTTATTAACTGATTTAATATCAAGCAACTAAAAATTAGACTAAGACTCCAAGGCTTGTATCTTTCTGGCTGCCCTCAGTTACTATACAGGGGAAAAATATCAACCGGAAGATGCCTTAATTTAAGAAGCAATTCTCTTACTAATAAGGTCACCTAATGCTAGACAAGCTTTAGGCTTGGCCAACTTGGTCTTTATTATTGAGTCGACATGTCTTAGTGAGCAGCTTGCCTTAGTCTAGAAGCTCAACTACTCTAATCCAGGCATTGTTAACCTTTTGGCTTAGACATGGCACTACTTTTAAATTGACTCCTAGGTCATCAAATGATACCAAATTCCTTCTTTATTATGAACGTTCCTTTTATTATCGTGCTTAAGCAAGACTGCGGATGGATCTTCTAAGAGACATTCCTGTAGAGTATACAGAGTATTTTGAGAGAATATGCGCCTTATGCTCATTCCCTAGTTTGGAGTCCTTAAAAGACTACATATCTTCAACAAGGGCAACCTTCTTATACAAGCAAGAAGTAATCGATACAGTCTCAATGTTGCATTTTATGAAAGGCCTTGCTTAAAGACTGCAAAGCAGAGATCAATAATGGGTAGGGAAGATTGAGTAAATCAGGAGAATGTAGTAGTTGATTGTGAATGCGCAAGTGGAGAAAAATGTATAGTTAAGCACCCACTCTATTGACAACTGTCTCAACTGTGACTTCTCTGACCTTGATAGAATAATGCAATTGCCAAGGACAATGGAGGCCTTCTCTGAAAAGGCTGCCAATGACCTTCTTAAGCTATTCAAGAATGAGAACTTGTAAAACCAAGAACCATCTAGATTCAATAGCAGGTCTCCAGAGGAACTCTTAAGATCATGTGTCGAATTAGAAACTTTGGAGTAAAATTTAGGCTTCAAATTCTACTGCTCTCAGGTACAATGTTTTAACTATATCTGTGACAACCTGAACAGCAACCATTTCATTTATTTTTGTATTGGCAATGGGAAGACCCTAATATGTTTTGCTTCAGCAATTCATTTAGCTATTAAAACCCAAAGATCAATCTTTACACTCAGCAAGAATGAGCACTTATTGCAAAGGGACTTCAAACGATACTAATGAGTTATTAAAGCAATGTAACTCAATTGTAATCTAAACTTCTTTGCCAAAGACACTGGCATCTATTTCTACACTTAACCCTAATTAAAGAAGATGCAAAAGAACAGCAAGGCCGTGAGTGTATAGCAGCAAAGCTACGTTTTAATCGACGAGTATGACTGGATTATTTTTGATGGTTCCGTTGACAGCATTATCAACTGTCTCGAGTATTTTCAGCATGCTCATTAAGTCATAGGATTTACTGGAAGCAATCTCTCTTATACTGAAGAGAACTGTTTGAGGCTAGCTTTTCGATCCGCACCAGTATTATTTCCAACTCTTGATAAACTCTAGGGAGATAAAAAGACTCAATACCCCGATGTGCTTGTGAGCTCTAATTAGAGCGATTACTTGGCTAAGATCAAGGAAATTATAATAGAGCAGCTAAGCCACTCACCAGTTCTAATCGTGGCTTCTGCTAACTACAATACGATACGATAGAGATAGGGCTTTTGAGGTCAGGATACGACTTTACCAGTTTAAGCATAGGACAAGCAGCCAATATTGAATCCATAATTGAAGGTAGATACTTAATGAAAAATGCGAAAAAGCAGTATGGCGTATACTTGCTTAATAAGCTCATGGAAGAGCCACCGAAATTCAGACCAATGATGAAATAAACGATAACGGAGGTTCTTATCTCATCATCGCAGATGTCTTCTCTAAAAGTTCGGAAGAGCAGATTATAGGAAGAATTGGAAGACTTAATACTAAGGGCAGATGGCAAAGAGTGTTATATAGACTCAACTCCAAAGATAGTGCCGAGTAGCTACTTATAATAGAGTAGCATGAGACCGACCTTATATTAGACGAAAAGTTCAATGAGGTATAATTTAATTTGTAAGACAAGTAAGAAACTAGCGATATGAAAATTATTGATAAATTTGGGTATTGATACCAGGACGTCCTAGGATCACCAGGACGTCCCAGGAGTATCAGTCCCAGAATTACCAGGATGTCCCAAATTATATATTAGTGTAATAAAATAAAAATTACTATTTCTTTTAAATATAATTTCATATTAATAATAAATAATAATCAATGAAAGCTTACTTGAATAAAAAAGCTGACTATTATAAACCTATTCATTTAAATAAAGTGTTTAATATTGCTGAAATACACTTTATTTTATAAAAATATATTTTATTTATATCAAATATAAATTACAAAGTTATCCAAAAAGGTTATTATCAATAATTTCAGAATTGTATTAAGCTTTATTTTTATATATTGCTGAGAAATTCTTTATTAACATTGAATTTATTTTTTAGATAATAAGGATACAGAAATGCAAACTTTAGATATATTTATATTTATATGTTTATTTTAAATAAATAATAATTAATTATTTTCTTGATTTTAAGCCTCGTTCATCTGGACATGATCTTGTAAAAGATAGCTATCTTGAGCTTTAATTAGGTCTTAATAATTATTCTAACATCCCAGATAGCTTTATTACAGATGAGCCACATGATTTAATCTGAAAACTTCATTACATCATCAACTGTTTCACTGGTGTTTCTAATATTAACAAAAAAATAAAATAGGATCTCTCGCAATACTTTCAAAGAGTATGTATTAGTACTAGAATTTCTTAAACCATTTTTTAAAGTTTATCTAAGCGACATTGGTTATTATCATAATCGTAAAAGCATGTCTATATACTTCTCTCGTAAAGTATACTTGATTTATAGTAATGATTAGAATTTCAAACTTTAAATATTAATTGATAGCATGACACATCCTTCTAATTAAAAAATTAATTCTCATGTATCATGTGCTATGTGATCTTCAATGATTTTTATCAATCTAGTTCCATGTGTATTTATGTTAATTATTGTTCACGATTCAAAATTATTTTTTTCACTTATTCATTCATATTACCTTTAATAACCTTATTTAGAGGTGTTGACTCCGATTCTTCAAAAGGTGCTAACGCCCCATTGGCCGTTGCTGTTAATTATTTTATTTGGTATAAAAGGATGAGCTCTGGCATTCCTTACACTACTAGGGTAACACCCCTTGACCCAGCCTGATAAGATTTTTATAGAATCTTTTTTTAGATACTTCATGTTATGGTTTTAATTTTTTTTACACTAATATATAATTTGGGACGTCCTGATACTTCTGGGACGTCCTGATGATCCTGGGACGTCCTGATGATCTTGGGACGTCCTGATGAGTTCGGGACGTCCTGGTGATCCTGGGACGTCCTGGTGATTCTGGGACGTCCTGGTGATCCTGGGACGTCCTGGTAATCTTGGGACGTCCTGATGAGTTCGGGACGTCCCGGTATCAACACCCATAAATTTAAGGAGTCTGGTGTTCTTTCTGAATAAATTCCTATCGTAGATCCTGAAGCTGTCGAAGTAAAAGTTATAGTGGATAAGATAGTGGAAGAAGTAGAAATGCTCTCATAGGAGCTATAAAAGATATTGAAGAAAAAAAGGTGGCCTCTGAAGAAGAAATGAAAACTGAAGCTGTGGCTGATGAGCCAGAAACTTAAAGTAAATTAGAGTTCTATTAACCTTATATCTTAGAATTCATTGTCGAGAAAATGAGTCAGAACCCTGTGCTCTTAGACTTGACTATTAGTGAAGTTGAGAAGATCTTCAAAAACTGCGTGAAGCGCCAATATATGGAGATCACTTAAGAGTCAGGCAGAGAAAGATCGAAGAGCAGGGAATGAAAGAAAAAGATTAATAAGAGAAGTAGAAAGGCTTAAGTGAAGACAGAGCAGATTAAGGACTTAATTTAAAACTGAGTTATACTTGTAAGGAGGAGTTGCAGAGACAAGTCTTTTAATGAAACTTAAAAGGAGCATGAAGAGATCGAAGAAAGTATGGAAGCCTGGTTGTAGAAGGCTTAAAATTAAAGGAGAAACTTCAAAGGTGATATAGATCATAAGAATCTCAAAAGAGAGGGGCTAAAAAGAAGATGATTTTAATGTTTAATTTCTAAAAAATTCACCATACTCATGCTCTTTCTGTTAGTAGTGTCCAGATGATGGATGGGAATAGAAGACAATAAAAGTCAAAGGCGAAAGTTCTGCACCTGCCCTTTCAGATTCTGAGAACCGAAGTCTTGCATAACTTGCTCCTTAATTTTACGTAAGTCAAATACTTCACTTTCCAAGTTATCATGATCTTGTTTTAGCCTCTTAGTTTCTTATAGAAAGAGCTATCTGTCGAATTTTAAGGCTAATTCATAATCTTTCACCTCTTCGGTCTCATCTCTTGTACTCTTTCTTTTTGATGAATTAATTCTTCATGAGGTTCACAGCTCCTCTTTCAGCTACAAAAACAATAAATGGAGAGTAAACCTACTGCTGAAGTTGAGGCACCTAGATAATCAAAACCCCAAAACCCCTTAATGAGGTTTATAAGTGCTTTGATTTGTAGGGAATTTGTTAGGGGTTGGGGTTATTAATTAAATGCGAGACAAAAATAGCAAGCTTTTGGGGGTCTATTTATGATGAAGCGTATATAGATTTAGTGTTTAAACTGCGTTATGGATGTGATATATACAGTGAATAACTCAAACCAGTACTGAACTATAAGTCTATTGCAATGCTCTAAAAGCGTAGTCCCTCAACTGTTC